>CM055971.1:53390000-53660000 GCA_029531755.1 Holothuria leucospilota
TGAAAAAAGTCTGTAAATTAAGCAATATTATTAGCAGTGCACGATCGCTACATTGACGATAATTTTTCATTGGGACCCATTGCAAAGATGCCCTTAAAAACTTTAAAACTCGTGTCAATTCTTTCTATGGAAGCACCAAATTCACTTTCGAGGTTTCCAGTACTCAAGTCGCGTTCCTTGAGATACCTGTGAAAGTAAACACTGGCGCTATTTCAATTTCCTCCTATGGCAAACCCACCGACAGGCATCTTTGACTGCATTTTGACAGTGCCCATTCTGCCAATTTCAAAATGTCTATCGTTTAAAGCCAATGTCTTCTTACCAAACGTATTTACTCCGATGCGGCTGATTGCAACCACTCTATTTCTTTTCTTACCTGATACTTTCTTTAGTGCGGCTACCCTATTCGTATGGTTAAACAAGTTATCCGTAAAGCCGCTCTAATCAATCGTCATGACCCAGTGACCTTTAAAAACAAGACCCTCAAGAAACGTATTCCCCCTTGTATTTGAATGTCATTCCCCTTATCCCCAATCTTCCCCGTACATTCAAACAATGCTTTGCATTCTCAGACGACCCCACCCTTTCAGACCTATAATTTGCTGATCCTCCTCTCCTTGCGTTACGCCAGCCCCCTAACCTTAGGGGGCTGGCGCTTCGTCCAAATTACCGACCTCTGACCAGGCAACGCTGCCAAATGTACAAACATACCAACACGGGAGGGTGGGTCAGCATCCCTGACATAAAATTTTCGTTAACCCCTCCCCCCCCCCCCAACCTTAATTGCGATTCTTGTAATATTGTTTACATATATCTCATATTTGTTATCTGTGCAAATAGGGACTCTCTGTTGGAGAAGCTGGGACTTCCTTCAGTCTTAGATTAAATAACCACAAAATATCTATTCGTGATAATGCTTTTGGATTCCCAGTAGAGACTACAATGGAGATGGAAGCAAGAGCTAGTGCCCTTTGGTAGTACACAGTACCGGAAATTTGTGTGGAAAAGTGGAAGGTTTAATGAATTTTTCATCTGTTCATACGACCATGCGCTGCAAAGCAAAATTTGGTGGTTAATAGGACTCACTTCTTGGGAAGAGTACATGATCTTAAGAAGGGGGGATGAAACTCCTGTATCCCTGGGTTAGACGAGGTGTAAGTTCAATGCATAAGTTCCGGACATTTATATGAGAGTTGCAAACTTGTTGAAATGAAAATGGATCCGTCTCTTCAGGCCTATTATAATACGTGATGGCTATAATGAATCAGTACATTTCAAAATTAGAAACTTGTTTCTGTGCAACAATTAGAAGCAAAGTAACTAGTCGACTATTTCGGATTCTGATTTTTTGCAAGACTTTTTTATCAATTGATTTTTAGAAGTTGGTAGTTCTCCTCCGTTAACCTTATAGCTGTATTTAAGTGGTAACTTTGATCTCTATGAAAATACTCAGTTTCTTCCCACACTTCATGTTTCTCGAGGTCACTCTAGTGTGTTCACTAAGGAAGACATATATATGTAGCAGGAACGAGAGAAATGCCAAATACCATGTTATGTTTCAGGTTTTAATGCTTAGTAAAATGAAAAAAAAAATAACAAACAAAACAAATTGGAAAAGGATGAATGCTTATTAATTGTTGAGATATAATTTTCAAAGAGAGATCATGACGAGGGGACAAGGGTCCGGGAACACTGTCGAACGAGTTTTAGGTAATAAATTAGGGACAATAAAACTTATGGAAATATATATTGCAAATTGAAAAAAAAAACAGATAACCTTTACTACTTTTTTAATTTTGCAACTCAGATTTGTTTGTTGGTATTACAGATTTCAAGTTAAATATGTAATTTATGGCATCCGATAAATCACTTTTGCATTCAATCGAATGTTAACTTTTAGGCTGTGCGAGAGGCCATACCGTCATCGCCCAGAAAAACAGGAAGCTAAAAGAAATAAAAGAAGTAGAACAAGTAAAAACAACCTTTATCTCTTCATGCTGTCCTTGTAATCTGCTGTTGCTGCCATGGTCAGTCATGCATATCCCCCAATACCCACACAAGCTGTAGCAAATAGTATAAGAAAAAGTCAGTAAATGTGCTGCCTTTCTTATGAACAATTCAATATTGTTCTTTGTTTCGTAAACCAACTTTGCCACTGCTGCCTTCAACTATCCAAGTTTTATCTGTCCCTGGTATATCTTATATTGTCACCACAAGCTTCCCTATAGTGATTCATTGACATGACTGCGTCCTTCCTTATCTACTAGACTCGCTTTCTTACCATAATTATCCACCTTCTAGGAAATAACTCACATGCCCGTATATCAATATCTCTGATCTTTGTCACCAGCAATCAAGCCAACAATATTCTTACCTCATGTTTTTATCAAGTTGTCTGACCAGCAACAAAATGTTTTTTTTTTTTTTTCTTTTAGAGAAGATCAGGCAATAAGTACCGTAGTATATAAAACATTTCGTTCTTCACTACGCACGAGCAGAATCACATGTACTACGATATACGGTATACCTGACGCATTCTGTGGTTGAAAAGGTAAGTGCCTTCCGCTTCACAGTATTTTTATTTTGCACTTAAGTTTGGTTGTCTACAAAACATTTATTTCAAGGCCCCCTGCCAGTTTATATGTACAAAAAATTAATAAAAATGTATATTTATCTAAACTACTGGTACAGGATGGTTTTTATCATGTTTTCAGATCCAAATACCTACTATTCAGCGTAATATTCAGTATACGCCCTGAAGCTTTCATTCAACAGCTCTCTAAGTTCATTCTCTAGCCATGAAAATTATATTTTGCAGAGAAATGGAAATCAATGCAGTGATATTAGTTTCTCATCTTAGCAAAGACTTAAATCACCATGGTAGGTTGAATGGATTCGGTAATTGAATCCCGTTATTGCATCTTGCAGTGCATATCAGTTGTAATACGGCCCCCTGTTAATATCATAATAAAAATCCTTGTGCGGAGTAGTTATGACTGTCATTTTATTCCAAATTTTCCTACGAAACATTTAACCACATGAATCAACCTACAACTACTAGTGACGTCAGACATTAAACCTAGTCGCCAATCTGTGTCGCTACCGACTGTGGCATTATTATGGCCCGTTACAGCCGCCGCAGCGGCCGCGTGAACCGAGCTATAGAGTTCCCGCATAAATGCACCAACAAAGCATTTACATATACCATAGATTAAAGGTCGCGAAGAAATTATTACATATATGTTTAACGCTAATCTCCTATGATCGTAGATTATCGTGACGGTTAACGGTCGCAATCTTAGTTTTTACTAATGTGTTCTTTCTGGAAACCGAAGTTTGACCGACCAAAAGTAGAATTAAAGTGGTAACAACAGTGACGAAGATTAAATTACACTATTTCATTGACATGTAACAGGCCCAAATGGAGCATTTTTAATGAGGAGGTTAGATTTTATGAAAAGAGGACCATGAGCACAAAATCGTATCTAAGTGAAGCGCCATCGTTAGTTCATGCATAGCGGACCAAGAAAATCTTTGCTAATTTGATGGAAACGGCAATTCCCATGCCTAAAAATTCGCTTTTGAATAATCTCCCTTTTGGATCTCATGTGTTAGAAATGTTCATCCCACCCCCTCCCATAAAGAGGTTCACTAGAAAACGTTTACTCGTTAAACTCACCGAAGCCACTGGTTATCACAGACGAACGTCGCTTACTGTTATGTTTAATTACTTTTGTCAGACCATAGATATAGGTGCACGGCGCACATGACAATTAATGTATAATGCGATGATAGTGTTTAAGCTAATTCTACATCTGATCATTCAGTGCTCAGCTATATTACAGCAGAATATTGTACTGAAAGGGGGCAATGTTTCTGGGGTGGGGATAAAGTAAACTTTCCGAAATTTTGAATTTTAAACAGGGTTGCGAAAAGTTACTGTCGTATCCGGTTGTTCTGAACATTTAATAGGCCTACCTGATCAAAGCTAAGGTGAAACTTCTTACTAACCTTTAGTATACTGAGAATCTCCGCTCTGAGGGAGGGGTGTTCCCCTTAACGAAGAATTATTTATTTAGGGATTGAATTATGGAGTCCCTAAACAGGAATGTAATGTTACAAGCCAATATCTTGGAATGGAATGATAAAGGCCGGTATATAACTTGTCAACAATTTGCGTCAGTAACCACGACTAGTGCATAACAGAAGTGGAAAAGAAGCACACTAGTTTTACTGCAGATTATGTCAAAATGAGGTTTTATTCGCATATGAAACAATTAACAACTTGTTTTATTATGTGCTTAGACCGCAAACTTTTCCGTACACCTCCCTCCATCCCGGGTTGTAACATTACAAGCAAATACATTATAAGAGTGCAAGCATTTTGTACATGTGCTTAGACCGCAAACTTTTCCGTACCCCTCCCTCTATCCCGGGTTGTAACATTACAAGCAATTACATTGTAAGACTGCAAGCATTTTGTACGTGCCATGTGCTTAGACCACAAACTTTTCCGTGCACCTCCCTCCACCCCGGGTTGTAACATTACAAGCAAATACGTTATAAGATTGCAAGCATTTCGAGCGTGCTTTAGACAAACTTTTCCGTACACCTCCCTCCATTCCGGGTTGTAACATTACAAGCAAATACATTGTAAGACTGCAAGCATTTTGTACATGTGGCTTAGACCGCAAACTTTTCCGAACAACTCCCTCCATCCCGGGTTGTAACATTACAAGCAAATACACTATAAGAGTGCAAGCATTTTTACATGTGCTTAGACAACCTCCTCCCTCCATCTCAGGTTGTAACATTACAAGCAAATACATTGTAAGACTGCAAGCATTTTGTACATGTGGCTTAGACCGCAAACTTTTCCGTACACCTCCCTCCATCCCGGGTTGTAACATTACAAGCAAATACATTATAAGAGTGCAAGCATTTTGTACATGTGCTTAGACAAACTCCTCCCTCCATCTCAGGTTGTAACATTACAAGCAAATACATTGTAAGACTGCAGGCATTTTGTACATGTGGCTTAGACCGCAAACTTTTCCGTACACCTCCCTCCATCCCGGGTTGTAACATTACAAGCAAATACATTATAAGATTCCAAGCATTTTGTACATGTGCTTAGACAAACTCCTCCCTCCATCTCAGGTTGTAACATTACAAGCAAATACATTGTAAGACTGCAAGCATTTTGTACATGTGGCTTAGACCGCAAACTTTTCCGTACACCTCCCTCCATCCCGGGTTGTAACATTACAAGCAAATACATTATAAGATTCCAAGCATTTCGAGCGTGCTTTAGACAGTTAACTTTCCCGTACACCTCCCTCCACCCCGGGTTGTAACATTACAAGCAAATACATTTTAAGATTCCAAGCATTTTGTACATGTGCTTAGACCGCAAACTTTTCCGTACACCTCCCTCCATCCCGGGTTGTAACATTACAAGCAAATACATTGTAAGACTGCAAGCATTTTGTACATGTGGCTTAGACCGCAAACTTTTCCGTACACCTCCCTCCATCCCGGGTTGTAACATTACAAGCAAATACATTATAAGATTCCAAGCATTTCGAGCGTGCTTTAGACAGTTAACTTTCCCGTACACCTCCCTCCACCCCGGGTTGTAACATTACAAGCAAATACATTTTAAGATTCCAAGCATTTTGTACATGTGCTTAGACCGCAAACTTTTTTGAACACCTCCCTCCATCCCGGGTTGTAACATTACAAGCAAATACATTATAAGAGTGCAAGCATTTTGTACATGTGCTTAGACAAACTCCTCCCTCCATCCCGGGTTGTAACATTACAAGCAAATACATTATAAGATTCCAAGCATTTCGAGCGTGCTTTAGACAAGCTTTTCTGTACACCTCCCTCCATCTCGGGTTGTAACATTACAAGCAAATACATTATAAGAGTGCAAGCATTTTGTACATGTGCTTAGACAAACACCTCCCTCCATCTCAGGTTGTAACATTACAAGCAAATACATTGTAAGACTGCAAGCATTTTGTACATGTGCTTAGATCACATACTTTTCCTTATCCCTCCCTCCATCCCGGTTTGTAACATTACAAGCAATATTGTCCCTCTATGTGAATCAATGTTTCGATCTTTTGCACAGAAGTTGTTAGAGAAGACATTCAGTAAAATACCCGCTTGTGCTATCAAAAGCATCTTGGCGACTACCGATCTATGTTAACAATTGCGTCAGTGTCAATAAGCAAATATCTAGCTGTTATAACGACAACATAGTGCAACCATGGAGCTACCACCGAGGTGGTAGCTCCATGCTTGAACCAATAGGTTGGAAACTGGGCCGTAAAACTCCATCTAACTGACTAACGAAGGTAATGTGCCCACACATTTCTCGGTGTGCCGTAAAGACAGTAGGTAATCCATCGGATGGTTGTCGCAAACCTCAGGGAGTTGCATTTTATCGTTGCTGACGTGGAACAGACGAAGCTTTTTCCTTCGTTTTTTTTTTCGCTACGAAAAACTAACCAGATAGGGGGGTAGCCCAAGAGACTGGCCGCCACAGAGGCGCTACACAGGCTAAATCTGTTACAACTCCTTGCTACACACACAGCCTTCTGGTAAAAAGACTCGCGTCCAGACAAATCTTACACCTCCCTCAGACCAGGGAGTTGCTATTCAAATAGCAACTCCCTGCTCAGACTGTCCACACGAGATCAATATACGGCTCAAGGTCGATGCAGAATATGTTAGGGTCATAAAGTTCCGAGTGGAACAGCCATGTCTGTTTGGATGTAATTACTCAAGGCTACATGCTCTTGTTTAGAGTCTGTTGACACAGTTTGTTTCCTGATTCTCGCGCTAAGAGTAACGGCACCTCTCTGCAAGGGGGAACGTTTTATTTAAATCTCTGTTGAACACCTTCTCGGAAAGTACTTTTAGGTGGTAGGTAACCATATTGACTCAGAGGATTTCTGTCGAATGTTTGCGAGACATATTACTGCATTTGGACAAATCGTGATAATGACAAGTTTCGAGCAAAATATCTGGGAACTACTGTAAAGTGTGACTGCCATGAGTGACTCATAGCATTGAAGATCAGATACAAATGATATCATTTGCATGTGGTTGGTGAATCCTATGCTCCTAGCATAATACTTTGGAACAACTTCTGACGGAATCTGTGCATACTTTTTCACTTCTATTGTAATGAAGTTATTCATTTGAATGTAGTCGCCTAAAATTGCGTAACAACATGCAGGCGTGGAACGTAACATCGAATTTCGTTAGCAGTACACGAGGACACCGAAGAAATCTTTCTTCACCTATTGCCTCATATGCAAATGCAACACAATCTAACTTTGGATAAACGCTGACCCTTTCATTCGGATTCTCAATTTGAAGCAAGAAGCCTGTCGGGCCCAAGCGGGACTGATAATCGACTTCAACTTCATGACGTTACTAATTGATTCAACTGGGCTATGCAAGATGAATACTCACTAGTAACAGAAATGCAAAAAGGTATAGGAAATATTCTGTATGTTGGAATTGCTTGGCAAAGCCGTTCGTAGGCCGGGAATGCTAAAAGTACATTTGGGTGGGGCAGTAAAAGCACGAAGAGTTGTGCGACATGGTAACTGATGCCCCTTCGAGGTGATGCATCCACAAGGTTAATTGTGAGATTTCCGAATATATTTTATGTAGCATTCCACATTTTGGATGGAGTACGTGACGTAAACCCACTTTCAAAGACGAAATAGAAGCTAATTGATGCTGTTGTCAGAAGAATTGAGTAGCCGCTGGAAAGGATGATAATGCCTCTCAGATTGTTAGCCATGTTTTGACAACAGAATGGTGCCAGCATGGACATCCGCCGGGAACCGACAGGGATATAATGCTGTAACCAAGTGAAGTACTACTGCCCGGAACCGGTGCACTGAGAAAAGAAGTTGCCGTTTTATACGGGATTTTGAAATACCCAAAGAAGTGTTAAGGAGAACTGTGAACTTTGTTACCGTTTGTAAGCATCTCATTCCTTTTGAAATGTGGCTCTCCAAGATACAGCACTCGAAATCCAACAAAACGGTAAGCTGTTGTTGGAGCCTTCTTCAAATATTCTTCTTTTTCTGCATATGTGTTGGTGTTTAATGAGCTGGTAGAACATTGATTCGAAATTTTGTAAAATGCTTATTTCATTAATTCCTCACGGCATCTGCTTAATTTCTTCCGGGTTAACATTAACAACATAGAAGATGCAATATATGGTTTAGTCATGTCATTCTAAGTATTTGGGCACGGTGAATGGGAAAATTATAAAATCAGTGTTACCCATGACACGGAAATTTAATACAAACATATTGCTGAGATCTTGCCAAAACGAACAAAAAAAGTTGTGTAATTGAGCCAGAAAACGAAGACAACAAAACTAGATAACGAGTGTATCAAGAACAATTAAAATCGTACTCGAATACAAAATGTTAACTAGTAGAAAGAAATTAAAAATACTTAAAATAACTTCATAAATTTCCAGTCCTATACCAGAGACCACGGTTCTACTTCTAACTCCTCTCGAGCTGAAAACTTCGCAGTCTCAGCTACCCATCAAAATGTATTTGTTTAGTTTTCGTTCGACGGGGACATACTAACCCTTTTTAATGACAATTGCCTCCCCTTCTCATGTCCACATCAAAAATTTGCCAGCCATGTTCAAACAAAGCAACCATAAAAGTTGTACTTCTGAGACAAAGATTACCGTAAATCTATCTTTTAAGACTTGCGACAGAAAGAAAACTAAACACGGTAACATTTTAAAGTGACTAGATTTCTGACCGATTAATAAAAAAAAAAAAAAAAAAATTAGTGACTGCGTCATTCCGAAACCTCCAAGTCTTTTATTTTGTTCTGAAACTATTACTACTGTTTGCCAAAGAGAATTAAAGTTTATCTTACTACATATGACTTTGACTAAACAAAAGAATTTTATTGAACATCCTTGACCACCTGTCCATGCATGACCTTCCGGCGAACATGATACCATCTACGCCAGCCTAATAAATATTACCGTGACAAGTCATGTTATCAGAATGTCAATCATTACCGTATATTTTATCTTTTTAACGAGGGAGGCACTTCCTCCAAGCAGGGTGTTGCTATTTGCTCTAAGCAGGGCGGAGCTCCAAGCAGGGAGTTGCTATGTCAAAATAGCAAACCTTAAAGAATAGCATCATTCAAGGTAGTAAACATGAGTCTATCATGTTACGTCCATGTGTGACAAACCATTTATTATTGTTTGTCCTCAAAGAGGTCATTAAATCTGGCCACACGTGAGCTCTACCGAAACAGCTCCCAATTTATTAGTAGACTGCGCAGTCAGCTGTAATAACAGCAGACAGCTACTATTTATTGCCTGCAAGTTTGCCAATCCGGCGGACGCGTGTTAATCATGCACCTATATTGACTGGATCCTAATACCAACAAAAAGGGCGTACACATTCCACGTCTAATGTGAAGGTTATATAAACAGGTTGGCTGCTGGAAAACAAGGGTATACAACAAACGCTTTAGTAAAAACGGGTGGTAGCCTGGGAGAAAGATCAGAGGGGGGTGGGGACTCATATTACTATCTAAGCTAAAGACGACGTGGCATACGTATGCTAGGTTACACCCATACGAACTTTTTTTCACTTATACATGGATGAGGGACATCAAGGATGGTGTTTAGGGACGGGGTATTGGGATAACATAAAGTGCCTGGGCTTATATGTAAAATGGACAAATATTTTGCGCAGCTTTGATCTGATTTCATATTTTGAAATTTTACTTAAGCCTAATCAGTGACTTTTCCGTATCTGGTAGGTGGACTGAGGCATGAGGTGCTGTCTAGGCGACACCGCCACTCTTTGGAAAAAGTTTTGTCTGTGAAGAGTAGCTAATTATTGATGAAAACTGAAGTGACTTTGTTCTTTTTGGGGTGCTATGAGGGGGAAGTTGCCTAACAAGAGGGGTGGCACATAATTCTCGTTGATGAGAACTGCTTATGTTAACGAATTCCAATTAACGAATCTTCGTCTATGGCATTGGACCCTACAAGAATGGTGACCAATGCTGGTCTACCCAAGGGCTCTTAATGCCCCACTAAGGGCAGCCATCATAAGTTGAAGCATCCGTAGCCGGAGCATAGGCTCTCCAAGAAAATGTTTGGTCGAAATGACTTCCAGAAGGGGGTGAGGAGGGCGGATACAATCTAGATCTTGTGAGTTTTATTTGCACATTCCTCTTGTTTAAATTTTATGCTTTAGAAGCAAAATTGATCTTAGAGGCAGGAGTAAATTTGGTGAAAATTTAAATTTACTTTATGGGGTAACTGAGTTTAGCAGAAGTGTTATGATGTAATTAAATTGTTTTGTAAAATCATGCTGTGACACCGTATGAGGAATGGTAATCAACCTGCACATTTGCTGGTGTATTCAGGTTTATATGTATCACGTTAGGAAGAGTACCGTAATCCACATAAGGATGCGTCAATGGAAGGTAGTCGGCGATCTTCGAGGAAAAGTTGTGAAAAAAAGGAAAGCTTTACGTACGATTTTCTTTGCTTTAATGGCCTTTTACTATAGAATTCACAGGAAACTTGAAAGACAGTGAATGATAATAGGCTAGCGAAACTTGTAGAACACATTTGGTAACCAGAAGGGCCAATTAAAATGACAATTTTTACCTAAAAATACCACAATATTCATGACACTGAGCAAGAGTTATGTGGTACTGACACATGGCTAGCTGGGGCTGTACAGGGATATATAACCTCAAATAAACATTTACTTTCGTTTTTTCTTCCAAAAGGTATTATCAATTTGTGTCGTAAAGCTACCAAACATAACCATTCCTTACAAAACTCTAAAATGCGGGAGCAAGTATGAAGGGTTCAAACTGCAACTGTATTGGAACATTCAATGACACAATGGCCAGAACTTCCTGCTTGGGGATAAATAAACTGATGAGAAAATTTCTTCCTAAACAGACATGTACAGTATGCATTTCATGGGCGTCAATCCTGGGGGGGGGGGGGGGACGGGGGGACACGTCCCCCCACATTTCGATGGGTGGGGGACACAATATCAAATGTCCCCCCCCCCACACATTTGCGTGAAAGAGTAGTGTCGTGGCTCTATTTGACTGGCTTTTTGAATGACATGTAGGTTTGTTGGGCAATTGTTAAGTGCCTCGATGCGGATTCTGAATGTAGATTTCGTCAGGGAAATCTTATTTAATGGCAAAATTTCGGCGCGCTTCGCGCGCATGCGTCACGGTTTGCACTCCTTCTCATGACCATTAAGAAGGTAATTATACATGGAACTTTTCTGATCACAACCCTTTCCGAAAACAGACATACATCTCCAAACATCTGTAGGGGCCCCGCATCAATATGGGATCATTCAATTAGTGGGGAGGGCCATTCGACCATGCCCACCCTCACTGATTCCGATTTTTTTTAAGTTTCTAAAAATACGTAATTTTTTTTAACACAAATTTACTTCAAAAGGTGGCATATTTGGCACCAGATTGCATGTAAGGACACCGAATTTTTCAAAATTTTCAAAAGGGATGGGGACATCCCATTGGGCCACGCCCCCCTCACTGATGCCTATTTTTTTAGTTCCTAAAATACGTAAATTTTTAACACGAATTTTACTTCAAAAGGTAACATATGTGGCACCAGATTGCATGTAAGGACACCTAATTTTTCAAAAAATTTCAAAGGGGAGGGGCACCCCTCCCCTTAAACCCCTCCCCAGGCCAGCGGTCACACAACATACTGCATGCCCCCCTTGTGAAAGGTTGAAAGTACGTTGTTGCCATTAAACATTTTTCAAAAAATTTCCCCGAGCGCTTCGCCGAAGCCATTATCGGTATAGATGGTGCAGGCGCGAATCCAGGGGGGACCTGGGGGCCCGTCCCCTCGCCACGGAAAAAAAACGAAAGGAGAAAAAGGAAGAAAAAGAAAAAAAAGAAAAGGAGAAAGAAAAATTAAGAGCAAAAAATTAATAAAAGTGTCTATAAGAACGTAGGGGTTGGGTGGAGCTATAGCTGGATTATCTCTTTAGATATCTTTCACAGTGGTTGGCAACGAAAGGAGAGCTACCAGGCTACAATGTTCGAAAACAGGTGGATAGCTGAGAAATGATCCTTGACTTAAGATTTAGATAAGTAAACATCTTGACATATGCAGTGTGGGCCCTGCTAGCTGCACTGAATTAGTGACAATTTTGTGTTAAAGAGTGAAAGTTTTTGTAATCTAGAGGGATTGAGAGGCAAAGATTTCGCCAAAGAACTTGCAGAGTGAATACAAAAGACAAGCTGTCAGGTGACGTGCTGTTGTGCACAGTGGCACCAGCTGTTGCAGGCAAAGTAGCGGCGTACATACCCTATTCGATTTCGAAACTGTCTGAAAAGTTTTAAAATGAACTCAAAGGCTTTTAAGCTACAGACAGTGGCGTCGGCACCGTGGGCAATGGGTGACGTGTGTCCCCCTCCCCCATCGAATCTTGAAAATTTTTAAAATGGTCCCAAAGTCGTTTTATAAGCTACAGATTTCTGTGGAGGGTGGAGGGTGAGATGTAGTTTTGATGATTGGTTTACTTGTTCTTACCATTTTCTTTCACAAACTGTTCTCAAACTATCATAAGTTTTGGAAATTCTTGACAAATTCCAAAGTTTTGCACGCTCCGCTAGCGTCAAGCCTTGTGTCAGAGTTGTCCTTATTATCAATAGCTTTCGTTAACTACTCACGGGGGAACAAAGGAGCAAAAGTGCTTTTTAAGAATTCTCAGTCAGAAGATTCGTTTCTGAATAGCATAGGTTGGTGGGAAAGTTACAGTGTCCGATGCAGGTTCTGAATGCAGGTTTTGTCATGGACTCATATTTTATTCAAAATTTCGGCGCGCTTCGCGCGCATACGACGGGGTTTACACCCGATTTCATATACCATTGACAAAGCTATGACGCAAGAAATTATTCAAATGCAAACATTTTTCTAAAAAGTACATTCTCCTTCTCTGTATGGCTCTCATCATTATGGGATCTTTGACTAATCTAGTCTAGCACATGGTCTGAAAGATTGAAATTACGTAATTGCCGTTGCTTATTTTCCAAACATTTTACCGCGACGTTCAATAACGACGAAAATCTTTTCTGAAACGAATTTTGCCTGTCCACCATCCTTCTTGCTATACCTAAAAAGACAAGGTGATATATCATCTCTCCTCCGATATGGATGTCAGGTTGTGAGAGTCCTGTTGGTCCCCCTTTTCAGGGTACAATTAATGCAGAGCTCCCGGGAGGCTCTATACCGAAAATTTTCGGCGCGCTTCGCGCGCAATTGTTTACGCTTACTGAGAGAGGTACGTTTTTATTGAGTGATGGATTTATTTTTATCACTTTTTACCAAAAATCATTTGAAATCTTTCACGATTTTTGCAAAGTCTTCTCAATATTTCTTGATTTTCGCTTGATCTGCGCAGTTTTAGCCTTGAATTGCTCCTTTTACTATCAATAAGGACCAAAAAGTATTCGCATTACTCATCGGTGGAGTTCTACCTTAAGCCAATTATTTGTGTGCATAAACGTGATTTCAAAGTTTCAGAGTATAATAAGAATGTAAAGCAACTGATATTCATTTCTTCACCCTCCTCTTCTTATGAGAACTAAAAACTTAGTATCGAAGCCACATGCTAATTGATAGACACACATAAAGGGAATTGACACCGTTTGTAATAGCAATGGTTTTAAATGTAAATTCAAATTTTCACGGGCAATTGTTTCATCTGACGTCCTATACCTGAATACCGTATAACGAAAATAAAACACTCATTATGGCAAAAATCATTTCAAGTTACCTGCATGGGTTTATAATGTTGGCGTGTAAGTTTTAAGATAACTTAGATTCTTCGGAACTTCTGCAGGTACATATAGTAACTTATACTGAGCCATACACATCAATTTCCATGTAATATGAAAAGGTATAAAATCTCACTGACATAAGAACTGGAGCACGATTTCTGTGCTCTTAAAATAAAATACTGCGAGAGCTTCCGGGGGCTTCGCCCTCTGGACCCCGCAGGGGCCCTATCGCGGGCCCCTGGACACCACGCATAGGAACTCGTGCTTTGCGCTCGTGGTGCACCTTCGGTGCACATAAAATTTTCCATCTTGGCCCCCCTCAAAATTTCTGGATCCGCGCCTGCAGATGGTGATTGTTAATACACTTACGACTACAAAGTATTCTGAAAAAAGCCCTTGCTAATCCTTCACACCTTTGCTATACTACGATCAGCTCCAAAAATATCCCAAAGATATCCATTTTGCATCTAAGCAACCTTAAACTAACAAAAATTTCTCAAAGGGGAGGGCTACGCCCCCTTCACTTAGACCCCTCCCCCAGGATGACACCTTTATATAGTGACAAAGGAAGGATCCCCACTGCTGTATACAAACGCAGGGTGAATAAAAAGGTGCAATTTACACGCCGCCACGGCAGTTAGTAAAAACATCCAGCCAGTCGGAAATTAGAATTCACTACATTATGGACATTTTCCAGCCATGTACGATCAGCTCCAAAAATATCTCAAAGATAGCACCGTTTTGCACCTAAGCAGCCTTAAATTAACAAAAAATTTTCAAAGGGGATGGGGATTCCCCCTACCCTTAGACCCCTCCCCCAGGACGACTCATTTATGTAGTGACAAAGGAAGGAGCCCCACTGCTGTATACAAAACGCAGAACGCATAACAAAGTGCAATTTAAACTCCTCCACTCAGTTGGAAAATACATCCAGCCGGTCGGAATTTGGGACCTTCACACCCCCAAATATATCACCCTAGCAACGGGCCTGGTCGGGTCCATGGTCTCCGACAATGATCCACGCTGCAAAGCGTTGTTTCAGATATTTTGGGACATGGTGAAAATAACATCTTGATGTAATCCCGTGGACTCCGTGTATTTCACCTGGCAGATCATCTATGATGGTTATGTTAACTTTGAAATGATAATTCTTATTAGAATAGGACAACGTCAGCCATCATAAGGCGGGGGGGGGGAGGAAAGGGCCTATAGGAAGACGCCCCCTCTTCAAAACCAAAGGGATTGGTTTGTGCTAAGTCATGTATGTCCCCCGTCCCCCCCCCCCACATCTGAATACGGATTGACGCCCCTGATGCATTTACATGTTTAAATGTTAGTACCTGCTGACAATTTTGCTTTCATCCCCTTCAAGAAGGAAGGAATCATTGCTCTTAGAAGGGGGGTCCCCAAGTAGTAAAAATTAAAGCAATCAAAATGGACCCTCTGGGAAAAGGTAAATGAATAAATAAATTAGCTCAAACTTCACAAAAAAATCAGATTCTATCAGATTCTATTATTTTTACTGAACGAACAATGTTTTGAGCTGCAGAGAGCTATAATGTTGCTGCATAATTAGACCAGATTAACTACTACTATAACTATTTTCATGTGTTATGTCGAATCACAGATTAATTGAATATTTTAGTTCTACAGTGGTTGTAAATATTCCCTCGTTCAAGTTTGAAGTTGACAGCTTTGGTGGAAAAAGGTCTTGTAATATTACAAGCAGTGCCTTGCACCCCGATTTTAAGCCGCGTGTAACATTACAAGCCATCATTATCTTCCTGGAGTTATTTTCATACCGATTCCTCACCGAAATTATTAATATAACAATTTATTTAAATCAAGAGCATAACGCAACTGTTTGCATTTTACTTTTCGTGGCTTGTAATAGTACAAGCCGTCTAGATGTAGGCATATGCATCTTTGCACTCGTTCAAGTTTGAAATTGACAGCTTTGGTAGAAAAAGGTCTTGTAATGTTACAAGCAGTGATGCACCCCGAATTTAAGCCGCGTGTAATATTACAAGCCATCATTATCTTTATGGAGTCACTTTCATACCGAATCCTCATCGAAATTATTTATATAACATAAATTATTTAAATCGAGAGCATAACGCAACTGTTTGCATTTTACTTTTCGTGGCTTGTAATAATACAAGCTGTTTTGATGTAGGCATATGCATCTTTGCACTCGTTCAAGTTTGAAATTGACAGTTTTGTTAGAAAAGGGTCTTGAAATGTTACAAGCAGTGCTGTACCCCGAATTTAAGCCGCGTGTAATATTACAAGCCACCATTATCTAGTTGGAGTTATTTTCATACCGATTCCTCGCCGAAATTATTAATATAACATAAAGTATTTAAATCGAGAACATAACGCAACTGTTTGCATTTTTACTTTTCCTGGCTTGTAATA
Source organism: Holothuria leucospilota (assembly GCA_029531755.1). Lineage (NCBI taxonomy): Eukaryota > Metazoa > Echinodermata > Holothuroidea > Aspidochirotida > Holothuriidae > Holothuria > Holothuria leucospilota. The sequence continues at coordinate 53,406,312 of CM055971.1, forward strand.
ATACAAGCATTCTTGATGTAGGCATATGCATCGTTGCACTCGTTCAAGTTTGAAGTTGACAGCTTTGGCAGAAAAAGGTCTTGTAATGTTACAAGCAGTGCTGCACCCCGAGTTTAAACTTCGTGTAAAATTACAAGCCAACAATGTAATTTTTGAGTTTTTTCATACCAATTCCTCTCCGAAATTATTAATATAACAATTTATTTAAATTAAATCCAGAGCATAACGCAACTGTTTGCATTTTACTTTTCGTGGCTTGTAATAGTACAAGCCGTCTTAATCTAGCCATGTGGATCTTTGCACTCGTTCAAGTTTGAAATTGACAGCTTTGGTATGAAAAGGTCTTGTAATGTTACAAGCAGTGTTGCACCCCCTGATTTAAGCCGCGTGTAATATTACAAGCCATCATTATCTTCCTAAAGTTATTTTCTTACCGAATCCTCACCGAAATTATATGTAACATAAGTTATCTAAATCAAGAGCATATCGCATCTGTTTGCATTTTACTTTTCGTGGCTTGTAATAATACAAGCCGTCTTGATCTAGGTATATAGATCTTTGCACCCGTTCAAGTTTGAGAAAAAGGTCCTGTAATGTTACAAGCAGTGTTGTTCCCCGAGTTTAAGCCGCGTGTAACATTACAAGCCACCATTATCTTCCTGGAGTTATTTTCATACCGATTCCTCGCCGAAATTATTAATATAACATAATTTATTTAAATCGAGAGCATAACGCAACTGTTTGCATTTTACTTTTCCTGGCTTGTAATAATACAAGCCGTCTTGATGTAGGCATATGCATCTTTGCACTCGTTCAAGTTTGAAATTGACAGCTTTGGTACAAAAAGGTCTTGTAATGTTACAAGCAGTGTTGCACCCCTAGTTTGAGCAGCGTGTAGCATAACAAGCCAGCATTGTATTCTTGAAGATATTTTCACACTTGATCCTCACAGAGTGGTTGGAATATCATAATTATAATATATTTATATCAAAAGCTGAATTCATAAGTGCTTTGCATTTTTCTTTTCATGGTTTGCAACATTACAAGCTGTCTGGATGTAGACCTATGTATCTTTTCATTGCAGTCTTATTCAAGCTCATTGAAGTTTTAAATGTACAGCTTTGGTAGTGAAAGCAGGCCTTGTAATGTTACAAGCAGAGTTGCACACTGAACTTCAACCGCTTGTAACATTACATTCCAGCAATATCTTGTCGTAGAAGCAGTGTTGCTCTTTTTGTTGCAGTTGCTCTATTTGTCGAAGACAAAGTAATAGAGGAAGTCTTTCAAATTAAATAGTTGTTCAGGTATAACTTTTGTTGTATGTAATATGCCTACCTCAGTACGATCTTTACATTTGAATCACAATTAAAAGTATGATACTTATCAAGTTCTGTACCTGGCTCATTATTTGTCTTTCGCTTTCTTGTTTTTTGAATCTGCTAGAGTTACTGAAGCAAATGCTTGTAATATGACAAATATTCTTTTATAACTCGATGGTTCTTCCCATATTTACGGGTTTGTAACATTACAAGCCAATTAGGGACTCCATAATTCAATCCCAAATTAAATAATTCGTCGTTTATACCTATCAGGGAGGTCTTATATCAACACTCTGCACACATACTCTCCCTCCTTCCCATTCCCAATTCCTGGAAGCTGTTCCTCTGGATTTTCGTTCAAATTTAGTAAAAATACGATTATTGTAAAGTGCTCGGCGTCATACTCTTTAGTATCATTTGGATGTCAGGCAATAAGCATCATGTCAGTGCTCCATTTAATATAATTGATCCAGAGCTTCCAGAAGGCCTATTCCTGTGTCTGCCAGTCTGAGATACCTTTGATAATACATAATGAAGCAAAGGAAAAATTTCATAATAGTCATTGAATGTTTCTGTGGACTCCAAGTACGTATTTGTGCGTAAAAACTAAATGATTAAATTACCCTGCGTATAAAAACTCGAAAAGTAGCCAAAAGGGGGCTTCAGGAGGTTTGTTGAAAACATACCCTTCTCTTTGACAACAAACTCTCCTCTTTCGCCTAACCAAACATTAGAATTCACTATAAACTATGGAAATTTTCCAGCCATAAATGATCTGTTCCAAAAATATCCCAAAGAAAGCACCATTTTTAATCAAAGCAACCTTAAACTAACAAAAATTTCCAAGGAGACACCCCCTCCCCTTGGACCGCTGCCCCAGGGCGACACCTTTATGTAGTGACAAAGGAAGGATCCCCCTGCTGTATACAATCGCAGGGACGCATAAAAGAGGTACAAATTTATGCAGACTTGTGGGTTTACTGAGATAGACATTACGACGTACCTCCCATTCACCAAATCCTGGCGGCATCACTGCAAAAAGGTACAGTATGGATTATCTGGGGGTGTAGAAAACAAAACAAGTGAAAAAATGTCATTTTTTTCCCTTTGTTTATAAAAATATTAAATTAGTTCATATTCAGATACGTAAATTTGACTTAGACTACTCGAGTTGTATAAAACCAAATTGCATGTGTACTGTCTCGGATATTTGGGGGGATATAAGAACTGTTGCTAATCTTAAAATAGATGCTAAAATTGTAAACCCATACAACGTCCAGCATTCAAATCTTAATTGAAAAGTTCAAAATTCTGTGTACCATGAGTGAGGCTTAACAAACGTCATAATCAAATGCAACTAAATCAAAAAAAAAAAAGGTTAAGAATTATTTTAAAGTGAAATCAAAGTGAGAAACTAAGCTGAGGTATCTGTTCCTCATAAATCTAGTTGGTTAGTGTGCGTAAGGACTAAGCATCAAATTTTGCGCTTAGTAAATAGAAAGAAAATAATCCAGTGTAAGCCCATACATATCATTCTCACATACAATTTTGACGTCTTCCAAGAGAATCACCACTTGACAGTTACTGGCACTACACAAAATCAAGATAGGCATTGTACTGACTTCAATCTTACAGGTATGAGTTGCAGAACAAGTAACTTAGCGCAAACGCAATGGCAAGAAGCTTCATGAATGTTTTCACAAACTTTACTTGCATACTATAATGTAACTTTTTCATTTACTACTCTTTTCCTCTTTCATTTTATTTCTTTTTCTTGAATTTTTTCTAAGGCTTTCTTCGAATTTCTGTAATTAGTCTGGTCATCTTTCTTTGTAGATATCAAATGATGTAGAGCTAAATGACGTTAACAGAAATACCTTCGCGCTTATACTGTAACATAGAGTCACAATTAGCTGAACGGTTTTACTTCATTCACTTGTGTCAATGTTACATTCTGTTATGTAAACTCCTTACAAAGTAACTGTTTCTAATTGATTATAACAAATTACCGCGGCTTCGACGGCCTACCGTATTTAGGTAACTTGAATTATTAAATCACCTTTAACACAGTAATTAAGCTTCAAAGTCTAAGTCAGGCAATCAGTATTATTTTCTGCAACTGGATATTTTTTATTTTACATTGTTTTAGTCCCTCCGGTGGCAAGGTTGTTAACCCTGCCTCGTACGAAGACGTGTTTTACCTAGTTTCCCTCCTGGTAGTACTCGCCCCCCCCCCCCAGCCACTTGAGATTGGCAGGCCAGTAAGTACGGTTACCTAGTTGAATGTGCGAGTAGGACAATTTAATCAGCCAGTTTTGCCATTTAAGTTATCCCGACTTCTTGGTTTAATTCAGTGAGTGCTGACCTCAGAATTGTACATTCAGTTTAAAAGCACGCGGTTTAGGAGACCATACATGGTTGTAGCTTTGCGTTGAAAATCTTATATCACATGTAACAATAACTTTTCTAGGTCCTTTCAGATTCTAATTCACACTGAGTAGCAACCCGTGAGACGGGATTTTCTTTATCCTTGTAACGTTACTTTTCAGAAAAGGTGACAAAATGTCCAATTCTTCTTTAACGTCTAGAAAGGTTATACCTATATTGATTGTGATCTTGCGAAACGAACGAAGGTGCATGAATTTCAGTGTCGACTGTGATTCTGATCAGCAACACCTTCCCGGGCCCATTTATTGCTGTACACTACCTAAACCAGGGAGCTGCCACTAGTGACAGCTCCCTGCCTAAACAACCAATGAACCTTTTTCCAGCTAGGGTCTTTCTGTGGATTCCGCCATTCGGGCAGGGAGTTGTTATCCGAATCAGGGAGCTCTAGTGGCAGCTCATTGTCCGAATGGAGATAGCTCGCCAAAACTTCCTTTGAAGGAACGTTTGCTCATTCAAGGTCATCTAGTAACCATTGGAGTATCTTGCTCTTTAGATTTCTGTAAGCACTAAGCTGGATTACAAAGTTCAGGCGCGGATCCAAGGGGGGGGGGGGTTCCCTTTTCGCCACATCAACAATAACAAATACGCGAAAATTAGCATTATGTTAATCTAGGAGAATATTCAAGGGGGCCTTCAGCCCCCCCCCCCCCCCATCGAAATGTCTGGATCCCCGCCTGAAGTTAACACAAAGAGGTTTGTCGTTTGCTACATCTGGAGAAGAACTACTGTGATTTTGCCCATTGCCATACCATTGCCAGTTGCTTGAAAAATAAGTGTATTTCCTCCTTGGTGTCGCTTGTTGTCGCAAATGAGACCACATCGGCTTGATTGTATGCCAAATTGTGAACATAGGTTTATGTCTGTTTATTTTAGGAAACTTGAGGAAACTTTTCAGAATGCAGTAAAAGAATTAGGCTTCTATCTCTTTAGCTTATTTGCATATAGTCTCTTTAGATGGAATAGGGGTATTTGTATTGATCTAGTTTTATTAAACAGCCGTTTCGAGTTTAAGAACCGTGTTACTACTACTACGGCTGTATACAAACCTACACATCTAAAAGCGTTATTCAATTTAAGCCCCTTGTTAAAGTATTACAAGAGGTGAAAGATGTGGCAAAGGAGAAAAATCAAGTTGGTAATCTTGCCCCAGTCTCTTGAAAAATAAGCATATTTTCTCTCGGGTGTCTCTTTGTGTCGCAAATAAGACCACATTGGCTTGATTTTATGTAAAATTGTGAACATAGATTTATGTCTACAAAAATAGGTCTTAAGGAATTAGCATAGGTTCTAAAGTATTAGCATAAATTAAACTTCTCGTGCTACCTCCATCTGTCCATTCGGATAACAACTCCCTGCAGCAATGACCTGAAAGAAAACACATTGCTACCCGTGATTCTTGCTTTGTAGGGGTCACTCATCCCTGCGATTAGTTCAGCTAATCAGCTGAGCTATTGAGTCGCTTTTTTATTTTCTTTTTGTGTGTGCTCGGTTTCAGACACCTCTACTAACTTACCTGTCAGTAGCCTAGTATCTCGCTCTCCAATAAAGATGAGTACAGTACCGATGGTTTGCGCACCGTAAAACATTTCTATTGAGCAACATAAGACTCTGCAGAGTCTGTTCAAAGTATTCTACCCCTCCCCCCGTCCCCTCTACCTAACAGCCTAAACAATTATACCTTTTTACTTTCTCAGTCATAAAATTTGACACTGCAGCTTAAAAATCTGGCACGAATCTCAGAATTAGCAAATTAGTTAAGCCAAACTTGCGGCCGACATCTAAAATCATATAGGGAAGAAGGCGAATATAATTTCCATCGACAATATGACGTTAAAAATTAAAGGGTAAACATACTCCAAGAGAGCGGAATTTATTCTTGGGTATTTAAGGCAAATATATTATCCTCTTAATGTGAACTAGAGAACTAGTGAACTGTGTATGATTTGACTGGCAAAATAGTTTCTATTGTTCAGGTTAAATTTAAGGCATATTTCTTGTATTCCAACCAATAAGCTATATTACAGATCTTTTAAAAATGACGTTTCTTTCATCGCAGGAGGTCAAGAACATATGATCACCTATGATTGCTAATTTACCTGCTGGAAAAATTTGCAATATTTGTTTATTAAAACACTCACGACATATTTTTTCCAGAGTTCCTTGTATTTCTTTTATCAAAAACCCAGAGACTGCAAGGAAGTGGGAGATTCTTGTAATACTCAAATTTCGAGCGGAGTTTTTCTGATTAAACCAGACGCTGATTCTGGCGGTTCGACTGTGAGTACTTCCATAAATCTTTGTAAAACCACATTTATGTCATGAATATTAAGTTAAAAATGATTGACAACTTTTTTTCTACAACAATTGGGCAACTTTATGAAACAGAAACGCATGCGTCTAAATTATTCATCCTCCAAGCCCCATTTCAAATTATTGAATAGCTTTAAAGTTTGGAAATTACATAAAGAAATAGAAAAAAAAAATAAATTTATTAGGTTACCTTGCGTACAATTAGCATCGCATTCTCTTAATGTACAGGTCATACAACGTCGTCATGACGGGTCAGTTTCCTTCCAACGTGATTGGTTGGAATACAAACTTGGTTTTGGAATTTTATCTCAAGAATTTTCGCTTGGGTGGGAACGAGGAGTTGTCATTTCTGACGAATCAAAACATGTATGAACCTTGAATCGATTTCACCTATACTGATGGCTCGTCTTTCCATGTTCTGTACAGCTTATTTCGTGTTAGTGATGAATTTAGCTCCCACAGAATAGCCCACCTTGGTCTGCTTTCTGGAAATACAATTGAAATATTTTTCTTTTGTATGTGTAAGTTTCAACTACCCATATGTCCAGTTAACAATGAAATATGCTGTAAAAAATTAAGTTGTTCTATTTTCTTGCAGACTTCACACCGTGTCCTAGCAACAAAGAATACAAAACATGTATCTGTGAAAGGTCGTGCGAGAACCCGGATGTCTGTCTCGTTACCTGCACGGAAGATGAAACGTGACTTAATTGTTTCGACGGATACTACCATAAGGGAGCAGCTGAATGCGTACCACAGGAAGAGTGTGGATGTTTCATGGGAGGAAACTTAATTGCTGTTTGTTATACTTTCATATTTTTCATCATCAAAGACTTATTTAAATTGCAATATCTTGGTGATTGGAATATTAATCCTGTCAAACACAAGGACTGCAAATTTCTTTACCTTTCTCTACTTATCTAACTTAGCCTTTTAAACAAGTGACACACGTCAACAGCATTTCAAATTGAGTACAGAACAGTCTAATAAGCTCCATAACCGTTGCAGAAAGCTTATTCAATGTCACTTTATCGCCTTTTTTCTTTTCAGGAGGGTGGATATCACGTTAATACTGATTGCTCCAGGCGATACAACTGCTCCGCTGGCCCCGCTTTGTGTCTGTGATTCGATAATAAGACTACGGCAGGGTTTTTTTTTTTTTTTTTTAAGTTCCGCATGCATGTTTGTGAAGAACGAGACGGCGTAAGACAATGTTACTGTAACCCAGGATATACAGGAGATGGAGTTACATGTACATCCAATAGTAGTACAGCTACTGACTGCCTTGATGTATTTAAGAATTTCAACACAGAAAGCGGTGTTTACAACATAAAAACCGAAGGCTGGAGTAAGCCACCATTTGAAGTTTATTGTAACATGACAGATGGGGGAGGCTGAACTGTAAGAAACATTAATTTATAAATCATCTTTTAATACTTGTCATTTTAAAGCAGTTTTCATTACTTTAAAGTAAAGTTAACACCATAAAACAGTGTTAGCCGAGCATTAGCTAGGGTCATATGTTTTGGGTGTGAAGGTCCAAATTCCGACTGGACGGATGTTTTTTCCAACTTAATGGCGGCACGTTAATTGCACCTATTTATGCGTCCTGCGTTTGTATACAGCAGTGGGGATCCTTCCTTTGTCACTACATAAAGATTCCGTCCTGAGGGGTCTAAGGGAAGGGATACCCTCCCTAATGAAATTTTTCTTAATTTAAGGTTGCTTAGATGCAAAATGGTGCTATCTTTGGGACATTTTGGAGTTGATCATACATCGCTGGAAAATGTCCATAGGGTCTAATTAAAGCCGGCTTCCCACTTAGCGACCAACGGCTTGCGAGCTCTTGCGGCCTCCTGCAACAGCCTTTTCTTGCGAGCTCTTGCGATCATCTGCGCTTGCTACCGGTTGCGAGCTAATTGCTCTCACACCTAGCGACTTCTTTTTTTCATGCAAATTTTGGTGGGATTTTTGTACCATTTGTACATGTATAGGCCTACATTCTAGTGCGAAGCTCAACATGGCTGACCCTTTAATATTTTCAACAAACTTTTGTGCAAGATACACATCAATGCATTTTAGCAGCAGCTGCTATTGGTGTATTTTGGAGACGCAGGAGGCGTAGACGTAGAGAAAGGAGAATATGCCTCGCCCTTTCTGGGTTCGTCCTTGGTTCCTGCGATGGAAAATATACGGCCACTATGATACCCTGATGCAGGAACTGGTTGCTGAGGACATGCCTGGTCACGTATCATTACAGAGAGTTTGCCCAGAATTCTTCCAGGAGTTGTTAAATAAGGTTGGAACAAGGACCGAGAAGAAGTGTACTAGAATGGGGGCACCCATCCATACTGCAGTTCGTCTAGCGATTACACTACGTTGCCTAGCAACAGATACACTTGACTTGAAGACTTTCCCATAAAGAGGGCATTCCCACTGGGCTATTTGAAGAGTCCCTACACACCTAGGCCTACACAAGATCTTTTCTTAGTCCTATATCTTCCATCTTTCAAATTTGGAGATCATTTTCAGAAAACGTAACCGGAAAAGGTAGCCTGATAAAGAGGGTGTGGGGGTAAAGTCTTATCTTAGGGGTGATATATGTAGAAATGAACACACCACTACTAGCCTATATAAAATTTTGCCGAATTTGGGGGTGGGGTGGACTGGGAAAATTTTGGGGCTAAAGGTATCCCTACCCCGTAAAACCCCCTGAATGCTTAAGCCAATAGTAAATAGAGGCTAACGGTCTTGTAGAGCCGGATGTAAGGCTACCAATACAGACCTATTTTTAAGCAACTTTTCATTAACGGGATAACAAGCATACCGAGTCTTTACATTGTAAAGCGCAGATCAAGTCTACAGCCAATGGAAGAGACTCAAACATAGCATTTATCAAACTACTTTTGTATGAAAATGAAATTGATTTCAAATTCTAAATGGAGATGGCTACAGGTGTTCAAGGTGATAAAGACGGGGGAATTTCAATGTCTCTACAATAGTATGTTATGTAAACCATGAAAATAGGAAGTTGTGTCAAGACCTCTACTTCTTGTCCACAGGCGTTCCGATTTGTATGTACATATATATAATACACTATACATATATATATATTAATATATTAATATATATATATATATAATAATGTATAATATATATGTATAGTGTATGATATATATGTACATATAAATCGGAACGCCTGTGTTCTTGTCCATAATGGCCACCGCCCGTATACACTCTCACCTTTCTCCCTATTAATGAAACACGCAACCGGTACCGCACAAGTTTTCTTGCAGAGATCATCTGCTTGACTAGGAAAAGAGGAACATGTTGAATAGTGTACACAGTAGTAAGTGGAGGACCTCTATTTCGAACACAATTAGATGACATGCGCTGTCTCTCCGGCTGTAACCTACTTTCCAGAATTTATCAGCATCTTCGAGTTTGCCTTAAGATTTGCACTTTTCGTGCTGCAAAACATTGCAACCTTTTCCTCGTCTTACGACCACCCTATCACACTTGACTTAAAAGAGAATTCGAATAATTAGAATAACTGGCGATTGTGTGAAGTATAAAATCTCATTTACTGAAAGACTGCACTATAAAGACATCTCTGTCAACCATTGGGAAGTCGTGTTGTCAATATTTCAACAAACTTGTAAACCATAATCATTATCCTCATGCATACTGAAATTTAAAGTGCTGTGTTTCAAGTCAAAGAGTCAGCGAGTCAAATAAGTTTTATAGAGTTAACCTGAGCAAAGCATCTTTGTTTTATTTGAATAATTTCACAACCTTTTCATAACAACGAGTATCATCAGTCCGTGCTAAGTATACCGAGTACCTGGGGTCTTTTTTATGCATATTTGTTGATGGAGACTCTTTAAGCGAAAGCAAGAGTTTACTGGGCCTACTTTTTCCACATTTGTTTTAAAACACAGTGACTTCGTCAAAACAAAGCATACCTAGATCGCATATTTACTTAAAAGCATGATTAACATGCCATTTGTCAAAAATTCGGTTTAAATTCATCTTTAGTAAGATATGCTCAGGTTTTTTTTGCAGATTATTGAAGATATGAACCGTAACTTTGCATTTTGTCAATCAAAATAAGTTTATTTATTTTTCTTTTTATCTAAGTTGCATTGATTTCCGAGTCAGATGAAAAAAGATCAGGAAAAAAATGAGCACAACGATAATTAGTGCGCACAGACCAACTACTCGTTAGTCCGCTTTTGCAAAAGCAAAGTTTTCAGTGATTCATAGATAATTCTTTCAGAATTACGAAAGTTTAATCTAAAAGAAAAACCCCTTGCAAACTTGTTGATTATCGTTTCTAACTACCGAGACGGATCTCAATGTTCCAGGAAAGACCACAATTATAAAACTTACTTTACTTGCAACCCATGAAGAAAAAAACCATAAAATTAACTCTAAAAACAAACAAGGACTTTTATGCCATTTGCATAACCTTTTCCTTTTTAACATACCGATTTTGCACAGTGCTTTTCTTTAGAATTTTCATCAATGATAATATTATTACAACTGCTTTCATCTTGTTTTCTCTAAAAGCAAAACATTTAATGGAAAGGTAATTGATAGGCCCTTGTTGCCAGTCGACGTTTACTTTTTCATTGAATGCTACAATGCAGATCTTGGCGTAATGTGACCGTTCCTGCTTTTTTCGATATGCACCTTTACAGACTGGCTCCAATAATGCAAAGTTACAACTGAATTATGTGCAATTAATGAGTTGCGTTTACGGCCTTGGAACTACCCTTATAAAATTGAGACTAGCACTGTGTATTAACAAGGTAACCATTTGTGTCTGTGAACACAAAGTGGCCCTAATTTACTCCTTGTGCAAAGACATTGATTAAAGCACGAAATCAAATTTAATGAAAAAAAAAAAAACACATAAGTCTTGTCCTCGTCTGTTGAAGAACGTTGGAAACTTTTTTGTAACGGATTGAACACTAATTATTCAGTGATTTTGTTTCTGCATTATAATAGAAATGTCGTCCTTCGGATGGTCTAAATTGCCATATTAACACTTGCAGGTGGGAATAAAATGAACTGCAACGCTTGGACCACAGCATTTGAATTCGCATTTTTGTTGTTTGCTATTTTTGCAGCGAAAAGTAAATATGTAATATAACATAACCAGAGTTTGAGAAGAATGATAACTTATCTATTAATAACAAGAAGTATTTGATTTCTTGACTGTCTTGACTCCAGTACGTGAAGTAAGGAATCATTATACCGGGGAGAATAAATGCTTGGATTTGTGACTGAAATTAAATCACAACATGGTATCGAATATTTTCCTGTAATTTTTCAGATTACATTTGATTGTGAAATCTCTGACAAGGACAAAGAAGTACATTTGCACTGCTTATTGCTCCTTTTGAAAGAGGGCTCTCGACGTATTTTTATATTACAATATTCTGCTATAAGAAATGCCTGATCATATTGGTGTCAGCAATTTCCCATCTAAGCCAAAAGGATTGCATCCTCAAGAACATCTCGAATAACTGTTTTCAAACTAGAGACAGACCTACGTTGTTTGGTGATATGAAAATGACATCGTTTATATATTGTGGTGTAAAAGGCGTGAAAATCCTAGTAACTAGCTGCAATTCCCGCCAAGGTGTAGGGGCGGATCTAGGGGGGCCGACCCGGCCCCGCCCCCTTTTAAAATGCAAACAAAAAAAATGAAAGGGAAAAAAGAGGCAAAAACGGAAAGGAGAAGAGATAAAGAGAAGGACAGAGAGTGGAGTGATAGAGAATGAAGCTGCAATTAACAACCTCGAAGCATGGGAGTCATAGCGCACAGCAGATCAGTTTGAACGTCAATTAGGACAATTCACATGGATGCTATCTTACTACACATGATTGTGTTTGCCACCCCTTGACTTGTTTGTCAAAATGTAGCTTTGTTTGTTCGACAGAAATGAAAGGCCGTCGACCAATCAAGCTGTTAGAATCCAACCACGCTCCCTTTTTTCACTTACGAACTTATGGTTGTCTTTTCCCAGTTTTGAGGTTGGAATATGAGAGACCATGCTCCATTCGCAAGTTTGAGGCCGACTTTAAACCTGTTCTAACCCCAGCCTTGATTTTGACACGTTTTCGTGGAATTTTGAAAATAAAAAACGCCCATATCGGAGAGGGAAACAATCAGTCGGCCCATGCGTCAAACAACTGCGAACCACTGTAGCAAGCGTTAGCCGGGGAACCGCGAACTCTTTCCTCGCAAGTGACCCGCATTTCGCGGGTTTGGCCCGCATTGAACACCCAAACCTTCTGCCCCTCCCAACCCTTTGAAAAACCCGCATTTCAGTACATGATAGAGCCACAAAACAAAACCCTGCCTTAGGAAGTATACCTCCCAACACAAATTTAGCAAATTACGGTACCAGTCACATCATAGTGCATCCCGCTGCTTGCCTTACGAAAGGCACTCTTGTTACGTAGACTGTAGCAACATAGCTAACCTCCATAGCAGGTATCGAAAATATTCTAATGGAGCAATCGAGTCTAATGGCCGCGCGACGCAACTTACAAAACCAAAAACAAATGCCCGTTTCGCGCGTAAGAGGCAAAGTTTGTCTCAGAAATTTCAACCCAACGAAGGAACGAAATGTTTTAGCCGACTTCATAACCACCCAGTCCTATGCAAAAATACGTAATTACCTTTGTACTGTCAGGGCCGCATAAACATTGCATTCAACTTAACACTCATCCTGTGGGGAGGGGGACACTCCCTCCCCTTATACCCCTCCCCTAGGCCGGCGGTCCACCAACGGACAGGTCAGAGGTGGACTCGCATCTAGCTTCTCGGAACTTGAGGGCTATGCGGGCGGAACTAACTACTGAACTCGTCAAGTTTCGAACAGTTAGCTGTTCTTATGCTGAGAAGCCCGGCTAAGAAGGTGAGATCTTTCGTAATCTTTTCTGTCAGATTCAACAGAGGTATAGATCGGTAATTGACCCGCCGGCACCAAGTCGAGCCTACAACAACACTGCTGTATGTCACTTTCTCACTGAGTCTACGCAAAACAAGAAAGTAGGCAGAGGGGAACATGCATTGATAAAACGTACATTTACGCCCACATGTTAATGCAAGGTACCTGGGTCCTGGCATTAAGTCGAACTAAGATATGCATCACAAATTCTCAAGGAAATCCCTCAGTATTCACCAAGTTAGTACATGACTACTAAAGATCTGATTAGACGCCTTGAACAGGATGCATTGTAGTAAGGCGCTGTACCTATATGATAAACTGTCTTCTGTTAATAACTTGTGGAAAAATTAATGTGTTGAGAGGTGAGACATGAAATTATATGAAGCAGAAAATGCAAAAATAAGACATGGGGAGTGCTATTTCCGGCAATCTGGGAGGTCTGTTTTGTCAAAGATTTTCTTGTATGCTCCGCGCCAACTGATGGTGGTGCTCCGCGTAGATGGCAAAGTGCTATCAAACACAGGTCGAACAACTTCGGCTCCCCTTTTCAGAAATTCTGGATCCGTCCCTGAGGTGTACCAAATATCGATCGTTTAACAGGATAGTTCAATTTAGCACATGTCATAAATAAACAAAAGCTAAATATGTAACGTCATGACATAGAAAAAACTCACAAAATATGCGCAATGTTATCCTTTCTTTTTTAACCTTCGTTCTAAGGAGAGCTTATCTCCTTAAAAATTCCAATATCATGCACTGACCACACTGTAAACTATCTGACGAGTAATTAAGAGATAATTAATACAGGGTTTATATAAATTAAATGAAGATACTGAGTAACACCAAACATCCTTAATGTTACATAGGCAATGAGTTACTTCAGAATCCCTCAAAGTTGAAAGAATAACATCTAGCGAATATATGGTGAACGATATTGAAATAATTCCAACAGGTTTTCCCTTGGATAATTTTACTCTTCAAATGCCAATTCCAATAGCTCTTTTTGGTTGCATGTCCCTCTAACTTTAACTGATATTCTAACAAGCACTAAAAATTTTAACAACTCTAAAAGATCTCCACCATATGCAGAGTGTACGAAATTATAAGTGATGCAACTAGCTTTTAAAGAAGTATGAGATCTTGATATTTATGACTCAATTTCCTATCGTGTTGTCCAACGAGTTACAGTAAAATGAGAAATAAATCCGACAATGCTCTTCGTTAACTCGAGGTCTGAAATGTGTGTGTAACCTTAGACAAATAATTGCAAATTCTTTCACTTCTATGTTCGGGCAAATACGTTAAAACAACACTAATCGAAGCCAGACGATTTTGCCGTTACGTTGAATTCGCAAATGATCTTTTTGAATTCAATTCGAGTGATTAAAATGCATCTAAGAAGGTAAAATTACTAGACCTTACACTGGAACTAAACATGTTTATGTTGCGCACGACATTAAACAATATCTTAAATTTGTTAATAAGTGAATAATATTCTGACTTACCGAATGGCGTACAGTAAAGGCGATTATCAAACCCAAAGATAAAGGAAGAAATCCATAAACTGACAAAATTGGCCGAGAACCCATACTGAACGTTTACGAGGTATCAAATAAAGTGCCAAGAGCAATTCACAATAACTTACTTAAACCGAAATGTTCAGTCCATGTGACGTGTAGATGTTGTGTTTGGTACCGTAGAAATAAAATGTAGTTAAATGCCAAACACTTTAAATAGAACTCCGTGTACGCATAGTGCACCAAGTTTAAGTTACTGCACATCTACCACATCTACTGATGGCATTATGAGAGTTCCATCTACAGGATGACGGATAAAGTGGTCAAAATATGAAGCTGCTCATTCTGTTGAAAGTGAGGCATATAAATAAAAAAAATTGCAACACTTAGCATATGACGGAGCGCAAGCTGCTTTTAGCGTTATTGCACTTATCTATGCTTAATGTCTGTAAAATATTCGTTGTCTGTCTGCTTAACTCAAAAAGAGGAAATGGAGAAAAGAAAAATTATGGGAGATAAAGAAGTTTCGCTATTAGGAAATAACTGTTAGTATTTAAGACCTATTGGGCCATGTAAACCCTTAATTTTCCTCATCTCGGCAAAGGTTGTGAATACTTCTTAAACTCACAGGTGTTGGCCTTAGGAGTATGCCATTAAGGAAATGCCTTCAAGTTGGGTAGGGCATATCTCAGTCTCCGAGAAGATTGGAAGCCGCCGACATTCTTGTGTACGGAAATTCTCCTGGTATATGCTTTTGTATATCACTTACCCCGTTTTAGTCTGCGGCAGTCACTGATGTAACTCTGTTGTCAACACTGGGGACTATTCAGCAGATTCACTAGCAGAAGTAAACCATACATTGATTTTACCTCTCTAAATCTTTGGAAAGACCGTTTAATTTAGTTGTGCGTGAATGAATCCTTTGTTTTCACAATTTAGCCTACTTGTTGTTAAGGGTTCCCGGACAACTCCCACCCGGACAATTGCCACCCGGACAATTCCCACCGGACAATTCCCACCCAGACAACTCCCACCCGGACAACTCCCACCTGGACAATTGCCAACCCAGATAAATCCCACTCCGGACAATTCCCACCCGGACAATTCCCACCCGGACAATTGCCAACCCGGGCAATTCCCACTCTGGGCAATTCCCACCCGGACAATTCCCACCCGGACAACTGCCATCCCGGACAATTCCCACTCCGGACAACCCCCACCCGGACAATTGCCAACCCGGACAATTTCCACTCCGGACAATTGCCAACCCGGGCAATTCCCACTCCGGACTGTTATCACAGTTAGATGTAGACCTACAATCTGGGAATGAGAAGATACAGGTCAACACAATTCTTGAGTAGGCTACGAAGGAATTTTCAAAGGGGTGGGCCACGATGGTCAAGCTTAGATGCACAACGATGGCGAAGGGTGAGTTTGCACGCATGGGGCCCCGGTGGGTTTGTGGGAAATTCTCGCTACCTCTTGCAATATTTCATATTTTAATAGGAGAAGATGGTTCCTGTTACTCCCTTTAAGATATTTTATTTCATTTCACGCTGCAAAAATGCAATGTTAATGACCTACTGCAGGTTATTACAATCCGGCTAATGAATTTCGATAAACTATTCCATCAAGTGATCCTTATTAATATATACTTCAATTTTACGGATCAAAGGACTAGCTTCCTCGTTAACAGTGTACACTGGGTAGGATGATTAATTCACACACCCATCATTTTCTACATGTCACGCTACTTTGAGGACGGGCCATTTCGAATTCTTTAAATAATAGCGCAGTGAGAGATGTTGGTTACCAGGCCCGTAAGCAGGATTTTTCAAGAGGGGGTTAGAATAGACCTCGACATATGACGTGGCTTTGTTATGACTATTAAAGCTATGAAGATGCAATTTGTGCAATCTTTTGCGATTTTTCCTGGTTCTCTAACCTAATAAAAAATATCAACTTTGGGACTGGCCTAGCATTCACAAACAGAATTCCAAGATGATAACCAAGTGAGGGGTCTTGGGGTGTTCGCGAAGTTTGGGTCAAGGGTCATGTTTTTTTAAACAAGCAAACTGCTAATTTCTCCTACAGATCAAGTTGGATTCTCACCAGAGTAGGTCAATAACCCATTATCATTGACCAGTGGTGCCTATGGGGTCACCGGTGTTCAGGGAGTTCAGGTCAAATATCATCTAGTGGTCAATCGGGGGCATATTGTTGAAACACACAAAATGCTTCTCCTCCTACAGTTGGTCAGTATTATCACTGACAAATGGTGCCTACAAGGTGTTCGTTGATTTGACGTCAAAGGACATCTAGGGGTCAATTTGGGCCATTTTGTTGAAATACGCAAAGTTGGATTTTCAGAGTAGTTCGTCACTTAAGTTTCCAAAGTTTATAAAAAAGACACTGACTCAGCATGAGTACCAGAGCCTATTTAGCTACGGTGGCTTATAACAACCATAGACAGGGGCGGATCTAGGGTCTTTTCTGAGGGGGGGGGGGGGTCCAACGTAAAAAGGGCACATTCGTTTTTTTTAAGTTTTCGTTCCCATAAACGTCAGCGATTACACAACTTACCGCATATTGACAAAGAAAGGATAAACCAAGAGACATGCAAAAACTGGAATCAAAACCTGGAATCTAAACGGTGAAATTACAAAGCGCGCGAAGCGCGCGAAAATTTTGTTGGTAAGCCTACCTTTATAAGAATATGTACTAATTTAGAGCTTATATAGAACAATTGAGAGGACAGTTGGGCACTATCGGGCATAACTTTATTGTATTTCCCTCCTCGAGTCACTAGTCGTACCGTACGATAGACACAAGTGAACGTTAACCACGTTTAGCGAAATGCGATTCGATTCCCGACATTAACATAAATCCATGTATTCTACTTATTAACTTGAAAAGGTGGAAAGGGTTTGTACTATATTAAGCTATAAGTATAACTGAACTGAGGAAGAGTGGACAAAGCGTACCGAAAATTTTGGGTTTTATCCCATAAATTACCCTTATGAAAGCCAAAAGAAGTAAACTGACCATGGGTGGCGGCAGAATTTTTCCAACAGGGGGCCGGGCCATGTCAGCTACCCCAAGTTCCGACATTCCCTATTTCGAGGGTATGATGAGAAGGGCAAATGTGGGAGCCTCATTATCATATGCAATTGCAGGCATATTTTGCTTAATACTTCATGGTCCGAGTTGCGCACTGTTAGTGTTCTTTGAATCTGGATCATGAAACTGAAAAGCGCGCGAAGCGGGCAAAAATTTTTTGATAGGCTTACACATAAAACATATGACGAAACGAAAAAAAAAAGAACTGTAGGGTTTGTAGACCGTATCGGGTGTAACATACATTGTATCGAAACCACCTAGACTACACGGTGAAACAGCCAAACTTTGCTCCGTAAGTCGCTCACCAACTGACTGTACCGCATGACACACACAAGAGAACACCTACTAGGCTTTGCGATATGGAATGAAAGTTACGACCTTTACATAAACTATGTATTCTGCCCATATGTTACTTGGTAAGGTGGGCAGGACTTGCGCTATCCTGCTATGTGGAATGGAACTATTGAAAAGATAGAGTGACCCTACAGCGCGCGTAGCGCGCTGAAAATTTTGGGTTCTTATTACAGAAATTATCCTCTTGAGAGCAAAAAAAAAACAGGTAAACCGTCGATTAGTTGTCGTCAGGGACTGCGTACTTTCGACTAAGACTTCCCTACGAAACTGTAAAGCTTCTCCGATAGGGGGCGAGCCTTCTCCGATAGGGGGCGAGCCTTCCCCGACGGGGGGCATGAACCCTTCCTCCACCTGGCGCTACCGCTATCTCGACTGGGGGAGGAGATTAAAATACTGTATGTTGTGTTCCCTATATAGTTGCGGCGCGACTATCAAAAACACTCTGTCAGAATAGATGACTGAAGTCGAATGTTTGCTTTTCAGTTGCGACAGCAGACCGGTCATCGGTCCAAAGACGTCAGAAAAATTGAACCGACTGACATTGCGTTATTTGACCTGGTGGTGATTTTATATAGTAATTTTAAAATGAAACAAACACCGATTTGTCTATTGTGACTTCTGGTCAACTCTTGGCTGTGGACTTTACCTAAGACTGACTTTTTATTCCCATCACTAGGGCAACACTATAAAAGAAGAGAGTAATTCCAGACTATAAATATCATAGCGAAACGTATTTAGCCTACATACTCTCTCTTGTTCACGAGAGAATGGATACTAGAGGGTGGAGGGAAGGTTTCGTAGATGTAGCGTTTATGGAGTGTGAACAGATCATTATTTTGTAAGACCAAAAGACTAGCAGTGACCTTTTGGAATCAATATTAAAACCCAATAGTAATACATTGCATATAGCTAGTGAGTAGGACGTAATATCTGCGTGTTTTGTATTACTCTGAATGCCCAAGCACGCCACACGTGGTTCCAAGCGAAAAGTGATTAGAATACCTGATTGTCACGCAGACATACTGTAGTCACATTCTCTGTAAAACGATTGCACTGTTCGTGTTTCGGGGCGGCCAATATAGGCTACCGTAGTCAAATATATTGCCAAAAGTTTTTGCGATACATGGCTAGACTTGTACGAGTGGATTGATCGATACTGGATGGGGGTAACCAAAATCTCCTCGGAATTGGACAACACTGTCATTACCTGTGAAACTGTCTCGTTTTTTTTTTTTTTTTGCTAGTGTGAAAGAAAAACATTTTTTTGAAAAAGGGCACATTGGAAAATTTGAGGGGGGGGTCCGGACGCCGGCGACCCCCCCCTGGATCCGCCACTGATAGATCGATTGGCATTCTGGACTAGGCTATACATTTTACATGTTTTGGAATGACAAATGGGGGATAATGTTAATTTCTGAGGCGCGGAAAACACAAAAGCATATTACCTGCCTCACTTTCAAATTCACTAGTTTTAAAAAGGGGGAAAAATCAAAATTTTCCAGAAGGGGGAGGAGCCCCCCCCCCCAAATCCGCCCTTGTCATACATCGGTAACCAGTAGGAGATAGATTTAGCATTCTACATGGCTAAATATTACAGCAAACTGCACTCTAAAATACTAACTTTGTCACCAAAGTTTCTCGTCTATCATACATGAGTTCCGAAGTGTGAGAGAAAATTGGCATCACGCTTTGTGGATTGAGGGAAATTGCGCTCTTAAGCACGATATTTTTAATTTCACTATAGTTCACAGCGGTCTATCATGCGTGGAGGGGGGGGGGTTAAATATGGTGGAAAGGGACACTGTATTGAAATCAGGGTTCATAGGAGCGGGCGCCGCAATCGCCCCATTCAAGTTAATCACATACTGGTCTATAATATTAATAAACATAAAACCACACTGGCCATTTTTGGAAATTTCAATCAGATAGAACCAGCTCAGTCATTACTTAAGAGAATTGGTGTGCAAAAGAAAGTAAATGTTATGTATATATAGCTTAATCTCTTTTTGAACATAGAAGGAATCTAACCAATGGTTCTGAGCGAAGTCCGCGAAATATTAAAGGTGTTATAGGATAATGATGTAATCATGCTCATTATGTTGTCCTAATATTCTTGTGAAATGTGTTCAATTTGTAACCATGTCAGTTTCTACATTGCAAGCGGGAGAGAGAAATCATAAGTAATGACGAACCACCCCTAGTTCACAAGAGGGTTCGATTATAAAGGGGATTTGATTTGAAATACAAACCCATTGAAGATGCACTAGAAACCTCCCTCCCCGTTTACGCACCTGGTTACATTGCGGGTAATGGCGGTGTCAATGTTCAAAGACCACGGGAGACACTGAAGAAAGCGGGGTGAATCGCTTCCGCCAGTGGTGAAGAGGGTATCATACACATTTTTTTCACACCTCATCGCGTAAGTCATCTAGTACCGAGACGCATTTTGCACCCATTCTCGGCCGCGAATGTCCGATCACATTTTTAGGCTCATTCCTTACAGAGGCCAAGATAAATTGATTAGAGCGATTTAAGACGAACGGCGCATGGGATTATGCCGACTTTATCCCAGCCACGGATGGGACCGAGGTCAGAAAAATTTGGCACTTCAAAAACTCCAAGATTCTTTCTTCCATGTTTTATGTTTGTCGATGGTCTGGGACAAATCCCCTTAACATTTTATTAGTGTGTAAAATAAGGAAGTGTCGATTTTGAATTAAATTATACTTTATTAAGAATTAATGAAATGTTTTATGGGTAGTTTTTACATGGACATGGCAAGGGCATCGGTAGTTATAGTGCCAGGGAAGTCATTTTCATTGGAGCTGCATTTTGGGAACTTGTGGCTGGCGAAGACTTTAACCGCTAGTGCTGAAGTCTCGGAGCCGGAGGGTGGGGACTGTGGGTCCTCCCCAAGTAAGCTTTCTTAAATATGGCTGCTTTTGCGATTATTCTGGACCACTCTTGGAAAAATCCTGCTTCCCCCAGGTGTAACATGAAATTCTGATGAAATATTTTTCTTACGGTGATCCCAAATTTAAGGTAGTTCTGCCCTCAGTCAATTTTCTCAGGATGGGGAAGTGAACAGCATAGCAAAATTTTGGGATTTGGGGATTAGCAATTTAGTCAAGCTGTCCTACACCTGATAATACTAACGAGGCAATTTCACCAAAGGTTTCCTACCCACAGCAGCTTAGAAGTACTAACGAGTCATCGATTTGTATAAGGCTCATCGGAGGTACGCCGAAAAAAATTTTATCGAGATCAGCGATTCCCCATACATGATTGGGTTTTGTTTGCAAGGACCGCGGTGCATTAATGACGTACATTAGCACTTTCAGTGAACCTTATTTCAGAACTCCAAGTCACAGTAGGGTGAAGCGACGACCACGTTTTGAAAGAAATTTTACGGCAAGAAACAAAATTTTCAATTGTATTCAGTCAGTTTCTTCTGGGGATGCGCGAAAAGCGAGGCAAGAAAAATCTTATTGGCATTTTTATGGTATTTGATATTGTTTTCTTTCATTGAACATTGCAATTTTTTAACATAATAGGCTATTGAAAATCCTCTTATAATTTCTCTGATCTCGCTTCTTTTCGCTCATGTTTTTTCTCTATTATTATATTATTTCTAAGCTCTGCAAACGCGGGGCGGGTGGAGTGCCCCTCCTTGTACCCTGTAACCCCGACTATAAAAATGTTTTCTATCCTTAGCTTTTAATCTCACATGGGCCACAGTGCCGTAAATTTTATCATGCCGTCTGGATCAAAGCAGAGATGTATGTCCTTCCCCTTTGAAAACTTCCTCGTAATTATAAGTGCTTACGTGCAGTTTGGTGATATTTTCTGCAACATTTTGATGTAAATTTAAATTAAATTGTTCGGTATGTAGACTAAATTTAACGCCTAAACTAATAATTTTTGTGTCAACCACAAAAGTGTCAACAGGGACGTCCCTAAGGATCGATGAGTGGGTGGATGTTGGGCCTTTTCCAGACAAAGAGGGTTTCATTTCCGACAAGATAGATGTGACAAGAACGGTTAACTAGTAACCCTCGTTTTGAGGAAATTTTTGCAAAAAGTACAAGATGTAAAATTTAAGTATAACGGGAGGACAAGACAAACAAAAAGCGCAGTTTAACGCAGTTTAACATTAGGCAATGTCAATTTGACCTTGGTGGACCTGTTTTTATTTATCTGTGTTATGGCTAGGTAGGGGCGGTACCACGGTGGGCAGGGAGGGCGATCGCCCCCTATGATTTGCAAGAAAAGGGGAAAATAGAACGAAGAGGGAAAAGAAGAAAAGAAGAAAACACAAGAGAAGAAAGGAGGAAGCGTAAAAGAAAGACGAAGAGGAGAGTGGGGTAGGCCTATACCTGATACATATAATTAATCCAGAGCTTTCAGAAGGCCCTATTCTGGTGTCTGCCAGCCTTTAGATACCCTTTATAATGCAAAAATAAAGCAAAGGAAAATTTTCGTAATAGTTCAAGAATGTTTCTGTTGACTCCATGACCGTATTTTTGCGTAAAACTTTCCCCTAACAGAAAACAGTAAAGTAGCCAAAAGGGGGGCTTCAGGAGGTTTGTTGACAACCGGTGGCTGTATTTAGGGATAAATTGGGCCATCCCTCCCACCACCCCACCACCCCCCCCCCCTCATTGATGCCGATTTTCATTATGGTGCTTAAAATACGTAAATTCATTAACACAATTTTTACTTCAATAGGTAGCATACGTGGCACCAGATTGCATGTAAGGACACCTAACTTTTCAAATATTTTTAAGAGGGGGGTGTGCACCACCTTCATTTATTCCCCCTCCCCTTTAAGAAATTTGTTGTTAATTTAAGGTTGCCTAGATGCAAAATGGTGTTATCTTTGGGGTATTTCTGGAGCTGATAATATACAATATAGCTGTAAAATGTGCATAATTTAGTTAATTTTAATTTTTTGGTTAGATGAAGGCAGAGAATAATGTTGTCTAAGAGAATACGTTGTCAACAAACCTCCTGAAGCCCCCCCCCCCCCCCATTGGCTACTTTTCTAACTGGGCAAAGTTTTTACGCACAAATACGTGCATGGAGTCAACAGAAACTTTCTTGGACTATTACGGAAATTTTCCTTTCCTTCATTGTGCATTATAAAAGGGTATCTAAGGCTGGCAGATACCTGTATAGTGCCTCCTGGAAGCACCGGATCAATTATACCAAAAATACAAAAGGTTTAGTGATTCCTTGCCGAATGGGGATGCTTTGTTGCACTGAGGCTTATCCCTCAAATTTACAATTATTGCAAGTATCCAACTCCCCTGAATCGGAATATCGTGTTTTTCAATGCATTTGACCTCCGCCAAAAACAATAGGGTTCTTCCTCTCAACATGCAAATCTGTATACCAAATATGAAAAGTGTCGGCCATTGCTAACTGGAGATATCGTGTTTACAAGCACATTCACACACATACAAACACACACGACATCACAATCGCATGGATTCTTGCCTGCCTTCGGCAAGGAATCAGTAAAATGGGGCAATGATATAATGCTTATTACCTGACATCCAAATGATAGTATAGAGTAAGACGTCAAGCAATATACATCTATCGTATTTTTACTAATTTTGAACAAAAACCCGGACGAAATGCTTCCAGCAATGGGAAATGGGCGGGAGGGAGAGTATAGGTGCAGGAAGGTGGTATTAGTCTTCCCTGATAGGTATAGCAAAAGGGGTAAATGACTAAGAAGCGCGTTTCAGAATGCTTTTTCGTCGAAAGTGCATTAACAATCACCATCTATATCGATAATGGCTGCGCCCAAAGAGGTCCTTGAAAATTTTCGAAAAACGTATAACGGCATGCAACAACGTACTTTAGACCTTCCAGATCTACTACAAATTAGACTGAGAGATCCCATATTGAAGAGGGATCCTACAGATGTTTGGTGATGTATCTCTGTTTTTCGGAAAGTTTTGTGACCAGAATAGTTCCATATATAATTCAGGCGAGGTTGTAGGGATATAATGGGGGGGGGGGGCTATGTTGCCATTAACCCTGGTAAAACCGGATAGAGAGAAGGCCCGTGGTCAGGAATTCTGACATAGGGGACTCCGGTACCGCAAAAGTGGGCACGGAAGGAGACTATGTTTGTAGCTAGTGGTGCCAACAGATGATAGCAGTTTGCGGGAACCACATGGGTTGATATTTCAAGTCCTACAAGGATCATAGCTTAAGAAATCGGGCCTCCTTATGAACGTGCGCGCTAAGTGCGCAAAAAGTTCCCCCTCCCTGGCGGCAATTTGTAGAATGTATAATGTTCATAAGTGATACAACGTATCACTTGTTCGGGAGACTTCACGGTAGTCGTCGGGGGCTACATTCTTTATCTTACCCATTAGGGCTCCTCTACGAAACTGAAAAATCTTTTTTCTTACAAAATATGTTTGCCACGATTGCAAGGCTGAAAAAAGGATCTTCCAAAGTTAGCAGGGCCTTAGCGAGCGGGTGTGGGGGGGGGGTGTCACCCCCCCCCAATATTTGGTCACCCGTCGGCAAAGTTTCAATCTGTCGGCAAAAAAGAGGAGAGGGAAAGAAAAAGAAGAGGAAAAGAGGAGAGGAGGAAAAGAAGAGAGAAGAAGAGAAAAGAAAGGGAAAGGAAGGGAAGGAAAGGGAAGACGGAGAATGAAAAGAAAAAAAAAGAGAAAGACAGAGCCAGTCTGTTATCGGCTATTTCGATTTTCGGCTCTTCATCTAATTAGTCCATTCAAGTTGAAGGCCCGTCGGCAAATTGACTATGCATGTGACGGCCTTATACGGCCGTATAAACGGCCGTCGGTGTAATTGGACGAGTGACTGAGTCCGTCGGGAACTCGGGAAAAGAAAAGAAATTAACGGCTTCCGTGTTGGTGCACTATTTCGGGTCATATGACATTCTTAAAAAAAAACACTTTCTGCACATTATTCCTCACTTCAATCATCACCATGGGGAGCAGCACCCGATTACCCATGAAGAAGGTATCCTTAGCCCGTCTTCTAAACAATAACCTTGACTTCAAACACATTTTGCAAACTTCTGTGGATCCGGTTTACCCACAAACATCCCGGGGAAAAAATAATGCGGGCCGCGCTTGTCTTACCTTCACCGCAATCTCAGGCTTTTAACTTTTAAACACCGAAATGAAACAGATACAGAACCAATCTTCAGATCCTGGCGTTCTAAGCATATTTTGAACGCTTGTGTTAAGATTCTGAACACTTTTTCTCCCTTTTTGAACGCCAGACCCCTATCCACTTATCGTATTTGAACGCCTGACGCGTCTATAGTGTTCAAATGCTGAACACACTTCTTCTTCTTCTTTCAAATGCAGCACAAACGCCAGACAAGGCTATCCTGTGCTGTTGAACTAGGGCTAAGGGAGTCGGATGAATAGAATAACTAGCTATAACGATTTTGATCAAGGGCTAAGAGCTGGTTTTTAAAGCTGTCCACTGATGGGGCACAGCGAGCCTGTTCCGGTAATAGGTTCCAGCTAGGGATAGTTCTTGGATAGAGAGATTTCTGATAGCAAAGCTTGTTAGTGGAGGGATAATGGTATAGATACCTTCCACTAGTACGACGGGTAGTCCGTCGATTAAGATTTGAAGGGTCAATAAGATGATTCCTTACATTACTTGGAAGTAATCCATGCGTTTCTTTATACATAATAACAAGACGAGCCCTAAATCGTCGAGTTTCAAGGCTGTCCCATTTAAGATCTTTAATCATCTCAGAAACACTTGATTGGCGACTGTAGTTGTTAAAGGCCCTGTCACACTATAGCGTATCCTAGTAGCGTATGCGTACGTATGAGAAAAATTGGTCATACGGTGTCATACGCTGATATACGCTGGGGGTAGGTTAGGCATAAGTCGTATACGTTTCTAGCACGCTGGCATACGTCGGTGTACGTTCGCATACGTCGAGGCCACCAAAAAATTTTGAGCATGTTCAAAACTTTTCGGCTTATGCGAGCGTATGAATTATACGTTACGCAGACGTTCAGCATACGCTGAATACGCTGGATTGACGTTAAAGGTACGTTACTCATAGGTCAAGTACGCTTCTCATACGGTGGCATGAAGGTGGTCAGTAAAGCTAGCGTATGGAAAGCGCATCAGCAACGTCATTGTAACCTATGTCTAGTGCATGGATAAAGAGAAAGTTCGGAGCACGCTGCTCATGCGCTTGACATACTTTTCGCATACGTTTCGCATACGCTTGCACACGCTACTCATACGTTTGTGAACGCTACACTGACGCTGACATAAGATGACATACGCTCAAATACGCTCGCACACGCTACGCATGCGCTACCTATACGCCAGTTATACGGTATACATACGCTATTCACACGCTACTCATACGTCCTTCAACGACAGTTGTCGAAAGTTTCCGTTCATACGCTCAAAAGTTGTGCGTATTCGAAGAATTTCATACGCAATTCATACGTTTCTCTCATACGCTATAGTGTGACTGGGCCTTAAAGATGAATCTGGCAGCACGCCTCTGGACATTTTCTATAGAATTCTTTTCGGATTGGGTATAGCGGTCCCATACCGTACTACAATAATCGAGAATGGGTCGAACAAGAGCAAAGTACGCTGCAGTCTTAGTATCTTTATCACAGTGCGAGAGGTTCGCCTCAATAGGCCTAATGTCCGGTTTGCTTTGGATACAATTTGGTTAATATGTCTTTTCCAGTTCATACTAGAAGAGTGTTCAACTCCTAGGTAAGGGTGGTGATTAACCTGCTCTAAAGTATGATTACCCATTTGGTAAAAATAAGGATTTGGATTTGCTTTATGGGAGACTCTCATAGTAAAACACTTAGATTTATTAAACCCCATCTGCCAGATTGATTCCCACTGACACAAATTGTCAACATCATGTTGAAGAATTGTTGTGTCCTCTATGTTTTTCATTTCACGATACAGGATACAGTCATCGGCAAATAACCTGACGCTTGATTGAATATTTGCCGGCAAGTCGTTAATATAGACTAAAAAGAGTAAGGGCCCCAAGACCGTACCCTGAGGGACACCAGAAATGACTTTAGATTTGTCTGAAGACGTTCCATCAATTAGCACCCTCTGGTAACGGTTTGTTAGGAATTTCTCAACCCAATTTAAGATGTTATTATGGATTCCAACATGCTTGAGTTTGTTAAGAAGTCGCTGGTGGGGAACTGTGTCAAAAGCCTTGCTAAAATCCATTATGATTAGGTCAGCTTGGCTTCTAAAATCTTCATTATATCGTCAACAAGGGCAGAAAGCTGACTTTCGCATGATCTCCCCTTACGAAAACCATGTGGAACATCAGCAAGTACATTAAATTTGTCAAAGTGATCCATAATATGACGGTGAAAAATATGCTCTAAAAGCTTGCAAGGGATGGATGTCAACGAGACAGGCCTGTAATTCGCAGGGTCCGATCTTTCACCCTTCTTATAGATGGGGGTTATATTAGCATCAAGCCAGGCTGCTGGTAAACATCCACTTGACACCGACTTTTGGAACAACTTCTGGAAAATGGGGGCAATACTGTGGGCACAGGACTTTAAGACTCTGGCAGTGACATTGTCAGGCCTAGCAGCCTTGTGCACTTTAAGATCAGTTAACAGCTTAAGGTGGTTGAGATCTTAATGTCCCCTATAACAGGGATAGGACTAGAATCGATGACAGGCATACTATTTAGATCTTCTTTTGTGAATACAGAACAAAACTGATTATTCAGGGCTTCGGCGTTATCTTTGGAAGTAGACAGGAGTCTTCCATGAACCTGCAGCGGCGAGATACCAGAAGTATCAGTCCTCTTAGATTTAATAAAATTCCAGAAAGGCTTAGTATTATCTGATTTCAAGCTACCCCCGATAATGTCTCTAACGTAGCTATTATGAGACATTCTGATTTTCCTATCAATACTTCTCCTTAATTTCCTAAATTCAAATTTATGGGAGGACTGACCATACTTCTTGACCTTATTGTAAAGTCTCTGTTTTCGTCTAATGTCCCTCTTAATTAACCTGTTAAGCCATGGATAGGAGAAACGACTTGAGCTTAACTTTGCAGGAATATTCTTGTCAATAGAGTTAAAGAGAGTAGTCATGAATAACTCATATAGTTCATCCATGGATGAAGAACTGATTAATTTTGGAGTTAGCTTGCTATTGAGCTCTTCCATATCATCATCAATATTTGAGAAATTAGCTTTGTGGTACAAGAACACTTTTCTTTTATTTGGTCTGAAAACCTTTGGTTTAAACAATGCATTTACGATGACTACGTCATGATCACTAATGCCACTATCAACGTGGACGGAATCAACCCGGGCTGGACTATTTGTAAAACAGAGGTCCAGGATGTTAGACTCACGAGTAGGCTCTTTGACAATCTGGTGTAAATTGAAATCATTAGCGATGTCGATCATAAGGTTGCTGATGGCAGGATAGCTTCCACCAGTTTTAAATGATATAGTATCCCAATCCACACTGGGTAAGTTGAAATCCCCCAAGAGCCACACGGCAGCATTTTTAGGAATCTTTGATAGGGATAAATCAAGTTGCAACAGGTAGTCCCGATCTGTTGACTGTGGTCTGTAAAAAGCCCCAATATAGACTGAGGATAGCCCCTTAACGTGCAACGAAATCCATGTACTTTCACAATTTGTAATGAGGTTTGGTTCAGAAGTTACAATAAAAGTATTTTTTACAGCAATAAATACCCCTCCTCCCTTGGAGGCCTCGCGATCCCGCCGAAAAACATTATACGAGTTAGGGAACATTAAGCCAGGATTCTGTACCGATAACAATATCGGGGTCCTCCGTGGCAAGCATGACTTCAAAGCTCGGAAGCTTAGCTCTAATACTTTGACAGTTTACATTAATGATTTTAAGCTTTTTGAAGATTAGTGGGCAACCGTCTACGTGACAGCTCCGCGGAAAGGGTCCTTGGATTTGATGATGGGTTTAACTTAGGCCTAACGTTACGTCTATCAATTTTAGGACTAGAAGCAGACAGTGCACTCCCGGATTTTGGCTCATGACATGTATGCTATGCTCAACAGAATCGTGAGAGAGCAAAGAAAAACTATTTGAGAGCTCGAGGTCTAATAGACTCTCCATAAAAGTGGAGGAGAAATTAGGTAAGCCACAGCTGCAGCATGACCATGAATATGAAGGGTGCTCAGATAGAACATTGTAAATCATCTCATTCATGTTGAGACAAGTGACATGGAACCAGCCCTGACATTTGTCACACTCAATGGCCTTCTGGCCCCATTTAGCTGCTTTATGACGAATTTGGCACGGAAACTTAGGTCGCCGTCCTGGACCTGGGTTACTTTCAATATCACCTGCTAATAAGGTAGTGAGAAGTAAAACATGAGCTGGAACTTTAGTTTTGGGAAATTTAAGTAGTTTGTGTCTACATTGTATAGAGAAATGGAACGAACTCAACGGGTTAAGTGGGGTAAAAAGCTTATTGTGGATAATAAGTGGCGCGGTCCAATGTCCCTCCAAAAAAGGTGGCAATTGATCCTTTTCAAGCTGTGTAAGCACAGGGTTTAAAATCCTCCAACAGGTAAAAGCTAAGATTCCTGGTAAGATTAAGAGGTAAGACTTGAAGGCCATGATGAGGCTGGCCGAAGCTATAAAACCCTAAAAACGACCTATGCCTATACTTGAAGTGTGGTAGGCTGCAAACACTAAAAAACGAGATGAGTCCAAAGGAACAGTGGATGCAAAAACAGGTATAAAATCCCATAAAAAGGAACACAACACACAAAAACGACTAGAAGACACGGTAAAAGACTAAAAGTGTAAAACCCCTAAAAAGAATGGCAAATCCTAAACAAGATTGACTAAGAATTACGAAAACTAAAAGAGAGCTAAAAAAAAAAACATCCGACTCCCAGAAGCGCCCACACAGTGTTCCAATTCTAAACGACAGGTTCAGCTCCTGAAATACAGTGGCATGACGGGAGGAATAGCCTAACACATAAGAAGTAACGGGAATCTTTGTATTGAATAATGCATTATGAACCAAAATATACCAATCCTACATGAGACTTTATTTTTTACAGAGAGATTATGCTAAAACCTCAGAGCTTCCGGGGGCTTCGCCCCGGACCCCCACCAGGGGCCCTAGAGCCGGCCCAGTGTTTTAGCCAGCCCCTATTTATGGGACTCTGTCGCATAAACGGCGACAAAGGTCGCACAAAAAAAAATCTGACACGCAATTTCTACCCACCGGGTGTAAATTTTGAGGTTCCTCATAAGGGCAGAAATCCACTCAAATATTGCACCATTTGCGATCTAGGCACCCTTCAAATTCCAAAAGGGGAGGGGGACACCCCTCCCCCAGGCCACAGATCAGTAAATGTCGCATTGAGAAAACGTTCTAGCTAAAGCACTGGCGGGCCTCTTGATCCCATCCCCCTGAAACTATAGCGGCCCGACGAGAGGATATAGCCTAATACATTAAAATTAGTGGGAATCTTTGCATTTGATGATGCATTATGAACCAAAATATATCCATCCTAAGACTTATTTTTTTACCCAGAGATGCACTCAAACCTCAGAACTTCCGGAGGGCGAAGCCTCCGTAATCCTCCTTAGGCGAGCCCAGTGTTTAGCCCAGCCCCCATTTGTGTCGACCTAATGTCGTGCCATACAACGGCGACAAAATGGTCCGGACAAAAACAATCTGACATGCTAATTTCTATCTACCCGGGTGTAAAATTTTGATGGTTCTCTCATTGGGGGACAAGAAGATCCACTCAAATGATTGCACCATTTGCGATCTAGGCACCGACCCTCAAAATCCGCCTAAAAAATTCCTTAAAGGAGTCCCCTCCGGTCTGTGCATGTGCTATATGTTTATAGACACTCTCCAAGGCCCCCAGGCCATCTGACTCAGATCTGAGTAAATGTCTCAATGAGGAAACGTCTCCTAGCTAACTACATAGCAACTGGACGTACCTCTCACCGGATCCCAACCGGGCCTTTACACACTAGTAGCGCCC
This sequence comes from Holothuria leucospilota, assembly GCA_029531755.1. Lineage (NCBI taxonomy): Eukaryota > Metazoa > Echinodermata > Holothuroidea > Aspidochirotida > Holothuriidae > Holothuria > Holothuria leucospilota. The sequence continues at coordinate 53,437,402 of CM055971.1, forward strand.
TAGGCTCTGGTTGCACTTCGGCACCTGAGGAACTGTTTCGGACTGTCTTGAAGAACGCTTGCTTGTAGACATGCCCGCTTCATAGACATACCAGTTCTACACGAGAGGAACGAGTCCTAATAACATAGCGTAGAAATTGTCGACATTGATCTACGTAGTTAGTATTGGTATGATTGACATTACTGTAACAAAAATTTAATCCATCTCCTGGGAGGAACTTAATTTTTCACCTAGAGATGATACTTAAACCTCAGAGCTTGCGGGGGCTGTGCCCCCTGGACCCAGCCAGGGGTCCTTAGCGGGGCCTAGGACGCCCACCGTCTAAAGATCGTTTTCCGCGCCTAAACGCATTACCAGATCCGTCGGCAAAACATAATCTCCACCACCCCACCCCCAAAGATAACAAACACCTTCGCTAAACGCCCTGAAAAGTTAGAAAAAAAGAGGACAGAACTTCGCAAACATTTTCGTGTATCTCTAGAATCACGCCTACAACGGAAGAAACAATATTTGTGGAAACGTTGAATATATCCAATATTGTTTGAAATGGCGGGCGTTACCTACCACTAGATAGAAGTAAGATGAAATCGCGTGTAGCGCTCAAAAACTTTTTGAAGTAATAGAAAAAGAACTTCGTTACACAACTTACTGGGAACGGGCCTGATAAATAGCCATTCGGGAATATTTTCTGAACATTATCTATGGTTTCATCTCCTACTAGTCTAATTCAAAAATTTTGCGCAATTTTTGGGAGCTAGGAAACCCCAGCCCCTCGTAGAAGAAACACGCCTGGTATATTTTATTGTTAATAATGGTCAATGGCCCTGAGTGCTAAAACCGTAGTGACCGCATGCGCGCTAAGCGGGCCCGAAATATTTCATTAAATAAGATTTCCATGACAAAACCTTCATTTCAGAACTCATGCATCATCGAGACACTTTCAATTGCCCAACCAAACCTGCATGCCACTCAAAAAAGCGCCAGCCTTTTACCTTGTAATCGGGCAAACAGCTTTGCAAACTTCCGCTGCTGTGATTCTCCGGTACGTTGTTACTGGGAAGATATTGATAATGAGAACAACATTGTGGTTAAGGTTTTAAAGCGTGCGGAAAATTTTCATAGTTTACAATGTTGTTTTGGGAAAATTCTGATAGTTTTTTTGAGAAACATTTGTTGATTAGAAAATGATTTATAACCAGACTCCATCACCACACATACCACACAAATATTCCGTTGGAAAAGGGGACAGTCCATGATGATTCGATTTTACGCTGAGGAAAATAACGTTGAGGTACTATTCTCACTTGATCTAGTTTGGAAAATATATTGACAAAGTTGGACATAGGCTCAGTCGGGAAAAAGTGGTGCTAGTACCCTGAGATATCAAAAAATTCCAACTGGCATTTCAGATTTTTCAGACTATCGTCCCCGCTCTGACGAACTTTGGGGTCACACACCCCACCCCCGGTGGCGACGGCCCTGGTCCCCTCTGTGGATGGTCCCAGAGGGCGAAGTCCCCCGAAGCTCCTGAAGTATCAGCACGCATTGCGGGCACTAGAATAAAGGCATTTTGGCTGTCTACAAAAGTCATCGAGTAACCACTAAACCGGGCATAAAATAACAATTTGTCTACATCTTTATCAAAACAAGCAGAATTCCGGACTAACCGCTGGTCTGAAACTTCTTCAAGCTGCACCGGGATTGCCGTGCTGGGGAGGGTCATAGAGTTCCTACGGTGGGGCAGGAGTCATACAGTGGGGAGGGTCATGGAGTTTCGCACAGAGTTTTGCCAATAAACTTTACTCACTTTTTGTATGGGAAGTCTTAATACATACAAGAGTACATTATAAATGCGCCCTGAAAAATACACACACTTTTGATGACATTAGTAATGTTTGTCCATTCATTTTACAAAGCCAATTACCTATCTACAAATTGCACCAAAATACGCACTGGACGGACCTAACAAATTGCCATTAAGTGCTGTTTTTGTTTCATAATAGCCATTCTCCATTAATATTTCGTTTAGTGATGCAGCAAAATTTGAGAGTTGGCAGCTAGGGACACTGGCAATCATGTTAGGTTGCACGGAGTTTTGCCAATAATCCAACGACACGTTCCGTCCTGACTTGAATTATTTAATTGAAACAATAAATTAGCGGATGAAGGATGCTCGCGGAGCGTGCTGAAAAATATGGTTTTGTTTGAGGGATTTTACAAACGTTTTAGGCATTGCATTCTACAAAAGGAGTATAGGAAAGCGAGCCTCCTTCGCAAAACCTCAATACAAAAGTGTTACGCACTTTCAAGGTGTTTACACAAAAGTGCTCCGAATTCACGATTGGACTAAGTATGAAAGCCAACCCCACACTGCCATCGACCCGACTATACACCGGACGGCCGGAAACCAGTGTCGCGTGGCAGATGGGTCGGTCAAGTGTGTTAGAAATATTTGGTTTTTCTACCCACTTTTTTCGGTCCCTTTTGATATCAAACTGTTTGATATTTGTAGTTGAGGAGGTCGAGGGGGGGGGGGGGGGGGGGTCCGCGTCGCAAGTTGAGTGAAGTATGTGGTATTTGCAACTGTCATCGAGCCAACTGTCACCCATTTTTTATGAATTGGTCAAACAAAGGAGGGTTTGCGAAATCAGATCACGGTTGCAGAAAGTGAAACGTTTCTCGCCCGTTGTGATTGGAGGGGATGAAAAGTAGATAGACTGATATACAATGTGCCGGACATTGAGTTGCGTGGGGTAACCTACAAACAGACTACTATTACCCAATTCAACTGACCAACGAATACCTACAAACCTATCCCCGACCCGATCAGTCAGGCTGAGTTGACTCACATTCCAAAATGACTTTTAGCATAACTACATTGTCAGGGACACTGGTGACAATTTCATGGCAGATCAATTATGCAATCTAACTAAATACTATATTACTATTTTCCCGACAGTCCTAGATTTCGTTCAAAAGCAATGGCTTCCCTCGAATAGTGTGTGTAGTAGGGATCCCTGACAGACAACCCCCGGCTGTGTGGTAAATTTCCTAAAAATATATAATAATTTCCCGACAAACGAACACCAAGTTCCGCCAAACACAGTTATATCTGCGAGGGGTTACCTCTCTGGTTAACTGTATCCAAAGGGAATATATCCATTCCGACAATAACTCACATTAAGTAAGACTTTGTGTTCGTAAAATTTTTCCGTTATTTTCTGTAGCCTTAAAAGATTTATTCCTGTCCATGTAAATAAATTGCAAAAGCGAAAGTGTCAATTTTGTTCCTACGATGGACCTCAATTTTTTTTTCCGACAGAGTCGAACTTTGCTAATTCATTGGGGGTTTAGCACTGCCACACCCCGGTAGTGACTCCCCCTATAGTCAACCCAAATACGCTTAATTTAGCCCTGATTGGAATTTTCCATTCCAGGTTTGCTTGTCTGAGACACGGCTACAAGTTTTTTATTAGCCTGAATCCAGGTAGGTTTGCACTATCCAGTGCATCATGTAGTTTGGCATCAACATCCATTATCAGTCGGGCCGATCCCTACAATCTTTTGAAATAGGGTTAGTCATGTCGTAAGGACAGGGGACCGTACATAAGAGTTCTGTCTGTGATGGAGGTAAAATTCAGGAAAAAATACTCATAGGCCTACTTATGGTGATTTCCCACGTTCTGAAGACTTTCAAATAACAATTTTTCATCACTTTTTCCAAGTAAACCACTTTCATTTAGGTGTACCAAAATTCAGGAGGCAGCCTCCCCAGTGACCCTGCAGGCTACGACCTGTCATAAGCCTAGGTTGTACAAAGAAGAGATGTACGGAAGTATAACGTAACTTTCTACATCGAAAGAAAACCCAGGTCAATAATATCGCGTACCCGAACAACGCGAGCGGGAGGGGGGGGGATTTTAGTACTCAGTATTGGCCGTAATTATACTTACTATCATAAAACAAGAACAAATGTCCATTTGGTATAAAGCCTATGTTTACATTTGCAGACAAGTACTGCTAAGGATAGGGAAATATAAGACGAAACCACCCATGTAGTTCGAAATGTGGTTCCGATTTCAAAAGGGATAGGGTTTGTCTGAACACTAAGAACCCAACCCGTCTTCTGCGTACGCGCCTGAGTTAGGCAAAGCAATCTAACATTTTAAAGAGTGTCTTTACCCAATCCCTTTTGAGGGCATTTAAGGTATATTTGTTTGTCATTTTTAATTTCTGTCAAAATGTTATATAATTTTACCCGATTTCAGATATAACATTAAAGTGTGAAACAACAAAATTTATAATATTATAATTATATTAAAAGCAGTTCAAACCACTCTTGCTAGACTTATCCTAAATAACCTTTAGCCTCCACTTTAGGTCACACAGTCTGGTGCAATTTTATTGGGGGAATTGTCCTGGGCGTTGTTCGGGGCAATTGTCATGGTTGGGAGCCATTCGGTATGTGGAATTGCCCCCTGGGTGGGAATTGTCCTGGGTGGGAATTGTCCTGGGTGGGAATTGTCCTGGGTGGGAATTGTCCGGGTGGGAATTGTCCGGAGTGGGAATTGTTCGGGTGGGAATTGTCCGGGCTGGCAACTGTCCGGGTTGGCAATTGTCCGGGTGGGAATTATCCCCAGTGGGGAATTGTCCCGGAGTTGACCAATTTGGTCCGGAGGTGGGAATTGTCCCGGGTGGGAATTGCCCGTGGGTGGGGAATTGTCCGGGTTGGTAATTATCCGGGGGAATTGTCCGGGTAGGGAATTGTCCAGGTGGGGAGTTTGTCCGAGTGGGCAATTGTCCTCCGGGTGGGATTTATTCCGGGTTGGCAACTTGGTCCCGGGTTCGGCAATTGTTCCGGGTGGGAATTTGGGGGAATTATCTGGGGTTTCGGGAAGAATTGTCCGGCGTTTGGGTAATTAGTCCGGGGTAATTGTCCGGGTGGGAATTGTCCCCACGGTGGGGAGTTCTTGTCCCGAGTGGCGTCGGGAAATTGTCCGGGTGGGGATGGAGTTTGTCCGGTCACGGTTGTTTAAGTGTAAACCCTTATGCATAGGAGACCTCTCTGACGCTCTACAATAGAATCCAAGGAACCAATAGAGAGGAGGCCGCTGAGTAAAAGGACCAAGACGTCCTACCATCTACTAGGCATTTCCTTTGGTCTATCTTTATGTCATATCACCCATCGGTACGTCCCATCATACATGCCGTATACAAGAATGTAGAGATCCTTCGTCAAGACCCTTCAACCCGTGACCTTTCCCTGACCCCCCCCCCCCATTACGGCCTACAGAGTTGAAAAGAAGTATCATTTAGTTCGGGCTTCCCATCTACTACAGCCCACAGAAAACACCCCAGGAGCATTCCCCTGTAACCGAGGTAGATGCAACACATGCCCAGTGGTTAGAAAGAACACCGTCGTCGACATTTTGGGTCCTAATTAACGGCAAAAAAATCCCTGTTAGCCAACACTTTACTTGTACCTCCACAAATGTGGTTTACATTTTACTTTTTGGAAGCGTCTTTTGCAAACGTTCTGGGACCTGTACGTGGGAGAAGAGACCAAACGTCCTCGTCGCCTCGCGGAACCCGAGTCACTGAAAAACCTTTATAGGGCAATCAAAAAACTAAACTTTCAAGGTTTTGGCCCGGTAGGCCAAAAAATTTTCAGTATCATCCCCTCATCACTGTGCTCGATTAAGGACTTAGTCGTTACCGCAGCTAAAATGTGCAGAGGGTCTGACCGTGATCGTCTATATGACGAAAACCGGCTTATCATAAAGCTCGGAACCCTCTCTCCACACGGTCTTAACGTTAGGATGGACCATTTTAACTCCGCCCCCCCCCCTCCTTTTGAAATCTCCTCTCACCAGTTTTATTCAGCCTCCATATCGCAGTTTTTCCACAGTGTTGTTTTTTTTACAACCGGTGTGTACGTGCCTTCTTTTTTTTTTTAAAAAAAAACGTAATTCTCTACTTTGTTGTGCAGTGCATTATAAAGGTTTTTTGCCACCTGATGAAGGAGGGTTTATACCCCCTCGAAACGTCGGGAATTTTCCGCAAACTTTTAAGCATTCCTTATTACCTTTATCAGCCTATCTATATATATATATATATATATGTATATTAATGATATATATATATATATATATATGAATATATATATATATATATATATATATTATATATTCTAGTAATTTAAGTATTATATAATACTTATATATATATATATATAAGGTCAAAGTAACTGCGTACAGCACTTATTGAAGTACGGTAGGTAAATATGAAGTAGTTACATAAGTGCTCTAAAAGTTTTTGTGAAAAAATTCCACGACAGTTTCGGGTTTAACCCCTTCATCAGGTGGTTCCCAAAAATCAGCTTCGACTAGCCCATATCGACTCCCTCTTTCAGCTAACTAGCATCATACCGTCCCGTCTCCTCTCTGACCTCGAGCACAGAACCCGGACCCTTGGGTCAGCACACTTGTATCGCGCGCTTGGTGGTAGGGATATGCTAGGGTGCAGGCGTCTGATCAGGTCAATGGCGTTGATGGCTGCTAAAGCAGAGCGTGATGGGGGATTGATGTATATGGCTGCTCATGACATTCCATGGTGAATAAAGTACGTTTCACTGGGATTCTCAGGAAACTCAAAATTTTGAAACACATTAACCTAAAGGAATGTGAGGAGTATCCCCTGGAATAAACGAAGGTAGGGTTGATGAAAACTAATGGGGAAAAGTACAGAATTCTAACGTACTGTGAATATCAGAACCGTTGGGGCAGCTGTGTGGGGGAAGACACAATGGGAAAACACGACCAGGATTATTGGCCATGTACCTTGATCAACGCCCCTGGGACCCTATCATCCCTACCACCACCTTTCTTCGCTTGACCTGAAACTAGTCCTCACACAAAATTGCTTTCAGTTCAAATGTGTCGTTTTTTTTTTTTTCCCCGCCAAAATTAAAGGAAGTAATATGAAAGTAGCCTTTATAGGGCACCAACTAAACTGGGACCTTTACTGTGCCCTGCCTCATCATGGGGCCACTTTGAGGTAGCAGCAAGTTGTTCTCACGATACACCGGGGTCAAGCCCCATACTTTATTAAAAAGGCTACATTGACGATATTTTTTGGGGGTTCCGCAGTGGGGTCCTCGAAATACGATTTTGGAAAAGTTCATTTAACGTTTGCTGTGTGAAACGTTCCTGCCCGTTTTTTGAAATTCACTCAACTGTTATTTATCCAACTCCACAGTAGTGTTTTTTAGACACGGGAACTATCCATTCTCTCCGACCTTCAAATCAAGTCCAATCTCCACTTTTAAGCCCACCCACTGACTCTCACAACTACCTTCAATGTACCCCTTCCAACCACCCCAGATCTTGTACCAATTCGATTCCTTTTGTCACAACTTTTACGGGGCAGACGGTGTTTGTTCCCGACGACCAGGATTTCGCTCATAAAGTTTCCAAGCAGATTATTTCTTTCTTTGAAACAAATCCAGTATCCACAAAGAGTGCTCTCTAATGCCCTGAAAATGCCACCATACAAGGAATTGATAGAGGCCTCTGCCCATTGCCCCCAAAACTTGACTTATACACCCACCAGGAAAACGTATTTTCCCGTTGGCCTCTATCCTTTTCACCCATCTGGTACCCCCATTGTACGTGGCCATTTACAGGAAATGTACGAGACCCTACCGTTCATGACCCATTTCACACCCGTGACCATTTCCCTGATCCCCCATCACGGCAATTCAGAATGAAATTGAAAAGAACATATGCTAAGCACACGTTGGTCCGTGCCTCTCCAAACCTCAAGCAAGTAATTGCCCGACACCCCAGGAACTTTTCCTTGCAACCGTGGGAGATGCAATACTTTGCCCGGTTGGTCAGTTTATGGACAAACAACCTTTTACCATTGTAGGTCCCAACAACAACCGGTTTAAAACGTTCATAACAGCATTTTTCCTGTACTTCAGCCCAATGTTGTTTACGTTCTCGTATGTAAACGCTGGTAAATATACTGTACGTGGGAGACAACAAAAACGTACTCGTCTTGCTGACCGAGTCACCGAAACACCTGAGATCAATCAAACAGAACCTCCCAGGGTTCCCGGTAGCCGGCCACCCACTTCAATCTCCCCCGTCAACATGCTCGATCCGTGACTTGGATGGTTCGGCGGGCCCTCCTCGTGTCGAGGTTCCGATCATGGACCCGCCCTAGCTGCTGCACCAAACCTGCCTCCCTACCCAACATGAAACTTTTGGGGGGAAAAAACCCTGTCCCCACGATGTGGTATGTGAACGTTAGACTTGAACTGTTATAACGCAGCAATTCCTGCATTTTTTGACTTGTGGTAACCACTTAACACTGTCTGTTTTCCTAGCCGATGTTTACCGTGCCCAATTTTATTGTGTATTTTTTAAATTGTACGTTTGGCCGTGTCAACGATTAGTTGCATTTTTGCCACCTGATGAAGGGTTTAAACCCGAAACGTCGTGGAATTTTTCACAAACTTTTAGCACTATTTACTACTTCATTTTTACCCATATATATATATATATATATAGACTGTATAGGCTTTCTACAGACTGAGACTGTTAGGCTTTCTAGCACGTACCCGTATACCCCCCCCCCCAAAAAAATGATCTCTTTGATACCAGGCTTCAAATAATCGCCCCTTTAACATAAAGATAAGATTAAGGCTTACCATGACAGCTAAAATGTTTTTCAGTTTATCCAGGGTTGGAGAGACATTCTTGATTTACCTTATGAATGCCAAAATAAATGGAACAAGTAAGTAGAAAGGCTTTCACGACGGGAATCTATACTAGTAAGAAGATTTCAACGAGTTACGCCGTCGTTCAAGACCTTCGACGGCGTACTCGTTGAAATCTTCTTACTAATACATGGAACACTTTGTAAAGCAAATAACTCATTGCGTAACTAACATTACATAAAGTAACACCTCATGTGTAAAACAGCAGATAAAAATTACTGACATTTACAATGGGGGATTATCCTGTGTATAATCCCTAACAGCAGACAATGACCAAATAGAGGAAAACTCTTGTACAATAAAATAATCTAAATAGTAGACAACGCTTCAATAGAGGAATCGGAGAGCTTTACATAAACCAAGTGTCCCTAAAGGCTCCGCATAATCCCATGGAACTCCACACGGCTTCGCAAAGCTCCACAGCTGACACAATTTAACCATATGTTTGACAAATAAAGTGACAGACGGTGGGTTCTCGTGTTCCTGTCGAGGTTTGCATGACGGGTGTGTTTGTGCATATTTTTTTTTCATATCCCAAAAATATTATTTGGAAGGAGCACACTGGAGGAACAGCTAACATTTAGGGTTGCACGTGCCCCATGCCCCCATCCCTTGGCGACGCCACTGAGTTTGCAATAGTGCAAACAACAACGATTTTAAACAGTTTAAAAACATAGCACAACATTTGATGATTAGGCGTCAAACATGGTTTGAAATTGGTTCGGGTTGTCAGATTGAGATACATCAACGAGTACGCCGTCGAAGGTCTTTCAAGACTTTCGACGGCGTACTCGTTGAAATCTTCTTACTAATACATACTTTCTACTTACTTGTTCCATGTATTTTGACATTCATAAGGTACACCAAAGGTTAATACATAAAACAATACAACAAACTACATCAAAACTTCAACAAAGAATCTATGTGCTCAGATTGAATGAATACTGCAGCACGATAGATAAAAGAGTTTCTAAAAACTTGTGTTCTGTAATTGGCAAGATGTGTGGATTCCTTAGATTTCTGCTCTAATTTTTGCAGAAGACTCATGAGTGCAGTATACAATGGATTACTTTGATCGATTATTAATCTTGTAAACCATTCTTTTAAACTCATTTCTTGCAGCATCATTTAAGGCACCTCTGAAGTTAAATTTGCCAACAAATGCTCTTTTTCTTTCCAACTACTGTGTACTTTATAACTCCAATTTATTTCACTATGTGCCGTGGTTTAAATTATTGGAAGTCGTTTTTATCATTGCAAAGAATAAACCGTTTGAAGCCTCTACAGTTGTTTCGCTTGTCTTTGTTTTGCTTCCTCGGAAGTCATCAGTGGCCTATCAAAATACAACATCGGCCAAGGATCCGAACATGCCGGCCTAACGCTACCCAGTCTCAACCCCTCTCCCTCAAACGTCACAATATTATATATATATATTATATATATATATATATATATATATATATATATATATATATATATATATATATATATATATGTCGATAAAGGTAGTAAGAAGTGCTTAAAGTTTGCGGAAAATTCCACGACGTTTCTGGTATAAACCCTTCATCAGGTGGCAAAAATGCAACTGAAAAAAAAGTAGAGAAAATACACGTTAAAAGAAGGCACGTACAAACCGGTTGTAAAAAAGAACACGGTGGAAAAACTGCGATATGGAGGCTGAGTAAAACTGGTAAGAGGTGATTTCAAAAGGGTGGGGTGGGGGGTTAAAAAGGTCCATCCTAACGTTAAGACCGTGTGGAAAGAGGGTTCCGAGCTTCATGATAAGCCGGTTTTCGGCAGTTAGACGATCACGGTCAGAACTTCTGCACATTATAGCTGCTGTAACGACCAAGTCCTTTATCGAGCACAGTGATGGGGGTTTGAATGTTTGGCTACCGGAAAACCTTGAAAGTTTCGTTTGATTGACCTAAGGTGTTCAGTGACTCGGTCCGCGAGGCGACTTTTGGTCTCCCCACGTACAGACAGTTGCAACGTCCACAAAGTAAAATGTAAACCACGTTCATGGAGGTACAAGTAAAGTGTTGGTTAACAGTGAATCTGTTGCCGTTTGGACCCAAAATGTTGATGAGGGTGTTCTTGCTAACCACTGGGCATGTGTTGCATCTACCTTGGTTACAGTCTCTCACTAGATAGTAGCTTGTTTTATTGCTCGTTTAACGGTGTGGTGTCAGCAACAAAAGAAACTTCCCATTTTGGTTTTTGACATAAACAAATTATCGTTCCTGAGTGCCCAGCTGGTCTGAGAACTTAGTCTCAGCCAAAAAAAAAAAAAAGCCTGCCCTGTTTTTGTGACGTTTTTTTTTTCTGCAAGATATGACATTTTTTCGAATTTTCAGTAGACAGTTGTATAGTGGTGTTCTCTACTTCGTTCTTATGACAACCGTGCTGAGCATACATTCACACCAGATCAATGGCAAACAAGAACATTGTAAAAGCTGATCGAGGGTTAGCTGAAAATCACGATAAAGGCATGCATTTTGATCAACCATAGCAGACTGGATATTGGTTGGTTTATTGAGCAGTAGATAACGGGCGAATAAATTTTTTACTACTTTAGCGTTTTAGTGTTATGAAATTTCAAAAGCCATAACTCTAAAACTTAGTAAGGTAGGTATGTGTAATTTGCAGATGTTGTGTATAATTACTATATAAACTCAAATTTGTGGAGACAATGAAATGGATTGATGAAAGCGTTAAGAAAATAATAAACAAAACAATTTCCGTAAACGTACATTGTTGGCAAAAGAAAAAAAAAATGCCAAAGAACCACATGTTTTGCTGTTTTGTGGCAAAACTAGCCCAATAAACTTCTATAAATGCACATCATTTAAAAGGGAAATTTTTCCAGCTTTTATATGACACCTGTTTTGGTGGTATGTGACCTTCTAAAAGGAATACAGCTAGCTAAAACTGGAAATCCAAAATTGCGGCCATTTTTGCCCCCATTTTGGATTTCACGGCCATACCCACCACTTATTTAATAACAGACATTCAGATAATGATAGCTTAAGATGCTGACCAAAATAAAAAAAAACCAAAGTGGATAAGTGTTTCTAAGACAGAGGGGGCAGGGAATTACAAAGACCCATAGACTAAATGATTTATTATTTCCAATTTGTGCAATTCGTCAATAGAAGAACGCATTGTTTGGTAAATTCTGAAATTGAGGGTTGCAATCTTTCACAGGTCATAACTCACAAACTATATATGCTATCTGTCTGTAATTTGCAGGTGTTATGTATATTATTAATAAGAAAATTTGTGGAAAAAACAAATGAATCGATAAAAGCTATCATGGGATACTCGAGTGAACATTTTTTTTTTTAATTTGTTTTCAATTATTTGTTTAAATTAACAAAACAAAAATCAATTTTTGGGCTATGTTTTGGTATCAGTATTAAAGTAAACAAATATTATAGTAAATTACTAGGAAGAAAATATTTTTAGCTTTTATATGACACCTTGTTCAACTTCGGTGGTATGTGACCTTCTGAAGAGAAGATAGCTCCTCTACACTGAAAATCCAAAATGACGGACATTTTTGGATTTCACGGCCACACCCAACACTTATTTACTGGCAAACAAGCAGAATATAATGCCTGAGAACCCTACCTAACAGAAAAACACAGTGGATAAAAGTGGCTAAGGGGAGGGATGGTTTCGATTATTGGCCCATAGACTATATATTCCCATGTACATTCTACACTGACTGAAGCAGGATATCTGTGTAATCTTATGGCTTCTCATACAAGCCCAAAGGTATGTTTTACTGTATTGACCAATTGCAGATTGGAATCTTACCAATGATCTAGGCCACATATGTCTCCACTGGATAATGATCGCTCACATCTTTCGGCTGTATGGGAAAAAGAGAACACCCAAACCTGTTTGTGAAAATGACTGTTTTTACATACTGAATTGTATGCCATGTAATTAATTTTTGATTTATCTTATGAGAGCATCTTTTATCTGATTCAACAGCATGTGACCACACTTTGCGTTTAAACAATGTTTGCCTTTAAAGATAAAGATATATGTATATATATATATATAGATATATATGTATATATATATATATATATAAAGCGTATATATATATATAGATATATAGTATATATATATATATAATTTACTATGTTTCTACAGATGTCAATGAAAGCCATGTACCCCAGTATGCCTCAGCATCTAGGTGTGAAAGGGGTTAATACACGTACCACGAAAAAGCATTTTGAAACGCACTCCTTAGTCCTTCATCCTTTTTGCTATACCTATCATGGTGGTATATATCACCTTCCTGCACCTTTACTCTCCCTACCGCCCATTCCCCATTGCTGGAAGCTGTTTCCCTGGATTTTCGTTTAAAATTAGTAAAAATACGATAAATGTAGTAAAGTACTTGGCTTCATACTCTGTATTATCATTTGGATGCAATTGCTCCATTTTATAAAATTGATCAAGAGCTTCCAGGAGGCCCTATGCAGGTATCCACCAGCCTTAGATGCCCTTTTATAATGCACAATGAAGGAACAGAAAATTTTCGTAATAGTCCTAGACTGTTTCTGTTGAATCCACGTAGGTAATTTCGAGTAAAAATTTTCCCCGAATTAGAAGGCAGTAAAGTAGCCAAAACGGGGACTTCAGCAGGTTTGTTCACAAAGTTATTTTCTCTTGGACAACATGCATTTTTCTTTCACCTGACCAAAAATTATTTCACTAAATTATGGACATTTTCCAGCCTTATATGATCAGCTCAAAAATAATCCCGAAGATATCAGCATTTTCAATCTAAGCAACCTTTAATTAACAAAAATTTCCCAAAGGAGAGGGGTCACCTCTCCCCCAGAACGGCACTTTTATGTAGTAACAAAGGAAGGATCACCACTGGTGTATACAAAACGCGTTTTTCTCTTAAACAACATACTTTCTTCTTTAATCTTAGTTACCAAAAATTAGAATTCGCTGAATTACAGTCATTGTCCAGCCCTAAATGATCAGCTCCAAAATTATCCTAGAGAAAGCACCATTTTGCCTCCAAGCAACCTTAAATTAACAAAAATTTCCCAAAGGGGAGGGAGACAACCCACCCCTTAAACCTCGCCCAAGGACGGCACCTTTATGTAGTGACAAAGGAAGGATCCCACTGGTGTATACAAAACGCAGGGCAGGGCATGGAGCAGGGGAGTTTGTTAACAACGTGTTCTCCTCTTAAACAACATACTTTCTTCTTTCACCTTACCAAAAATAAGAATTCACTTAATAATGGACATTTTCCAGCCACATATGATCAGCTTCAAAATTATCACTTTCATATAGTGACAAGGAAGGACGCATAAAATAGTGTGATTCTCGCACCACCACACAGTTGGAAAAAACATCCAGCCAGTCGAAATTTAGGACTCCCCCCCCCCCAAACACATGACCCTAGCTATTACTTATTATTTATTTAAACTGTCCACACACACCCGTGGCCTAAACAAGGACCTGGGCATCTTAAGCGATTTCCCCTCTGTGATTTATCACCCTCGCTTAGGGGTTTAACCTCTTTGCTGTGTCTGTTATTCGTAAATTAACCTTCACTTCACATTTTGCGCTGAAGAAGGACACAGGGGTGTCCGAAATATACGCTATTCTGTTACCGTATCTGTGCTCTCGTATTGTCATCTTTGTGGTGTATTCTACTTATTATTATTTTTATGTTTCATGGAGCATACGTGGATTTTCTCTTATATATATATATATATATATATATATATATATATATATATATATATATTCTATATATATATATATAAGTATATATATATAGTATATATATATATAAAATAAAGTGGACGTAAAGAAGGCTAACAGGCCGGTTGACATTTTGAGGCACGTTTTGATCTATTGCAAATATATAGGAAATATATACAATATAGTATGATACGAAATTTTTGAACACGCCTGTTTTTCATCAGCGAATAAGAACGATTGACTGTGAAAAGGCTGCCAATAAGAAAGTTTCACAGGCAAAAGCTAGGCTGTCAGATTAATTGGGGGTTGTGGGTGGTGTAATCGCTAAATCCCTATTTAGACCTGCGATCGTTGTATTAAGAGCCAGGGCCCATTTGGTTTCACAATTTTTACGGATCTGTTGGAAAGTAAAAGAAGAGCCCAATAGTATATATTTAAGATCGTTGAGGTTGTAACCGGGTAAGTTATAATGCTGTCCAACCGTAAACCCTGGGTATTGTCCCGGATAGTCTGTTTGTGATTCTTAAATCGAAGACAGAATTTACAGCCCGTTTCACCGACATAATTCCTTCTATCACATTGAGTGCAAACCAATAGGTAAACAATATTAGAACTTTCGCATGTCAGAGGAGGGGTCTGATATTAGTTGTGGTACCCGGAGGAAGAAAAAGAGCATCAGTTGTGATGTGTTTACATATCTGACAGCGTGGTTTGTTACATGTACGGTTACCATTGAAGACTGGGGGTTGGGGAGCCTAGAACAGGTGAGCAAAGATCGTAGGTTGGCGGGTTGTCCCCTGGCACTAAGGGAAGGATTACTGAATAAAACCCGTATGGTGGGATCAAGCCGTAGGTACTTGAAGTCTTTCACAAGGGGGCGTGAGAGTTTGGTTAATTTGTAATTGAAATCAAACACTATGGGGATACGTTGGTGTGGTGTTTTAGAGCTATATGGGGTATATATATATATATATATATATATATATATATATATATATATATATATTATATATATATATATATATATATATATATATATATATATATATATATATATATACAGATATATATATATATAATATATATATATATATTAGTGAAAACAAGTAAAACTTGTATTTTCGGTTTCAGGAATCTATTCGAATTTTCGGCAACACAGTGCCTTCCTCAAGAATACAACACAAATTGGCAAGCAAAAGCTACGTCCCAACTCTCTACACAAATAGGCATACAAAGCAAGGTGTAAAAAGAAGAATAACAAACTACTAGACCGAAGCTAAATCCGCTAACAAAAGTATACGAAAGAGCTGCAGTGGTGGTAACTGAATACCTGGATAAAGACAAAGCTCAAACCAAAAGCTTAAAAAAGGAAAAATAGAAAACATTATTATACAGCCCGTGAGACCCTTCTGCTTGGTTTTCTGTTTTGGCTGTCAAAACCATCACTCGTGTTTAGGCCATCCGGCCAAATTGTACCAAGTTTGTTCCACATCCATAATCTTTCAAGTGAAGCAAGTTTCCTACGAGAATTATCCAAAAGGAATTTCCTCGTAATACCGGTCATTTCAGGAGGGAGAACAGGAGGTGCCATGGTTTGCAAAATAACTATCTTAAATTCACTAGGTGAATGTTCCGACAGGTAAAACATTCCTTCATGAAATCATAAACCTCTCCCTCTTCTAACCTTATTCCTAAGGGCACTGCGATGGTTCGCCATACGTTCTTTAAGATTTGTAGTCATCCCTACATACTGCATCCTACACTTAGGACAGAAAAGGCAGTACACCACCCAAGTAGCCGTACAATTGACATTAGCAGCCTTCACTTTAAAAACTCTACCACTGGATTTACTGGTCACCTTATTAGTGTTAACAAGACTCTTGCATAATATACAGGTCTTTTTACAGTTCTTGCTGGGGCCAAAATTTGGACCCTTAGAGTTAACTTTTGCCCTCACCAGTAATCGACCCAAACTAGGAGGCTGACTAAAAGATAATATTGGTCTATGGGGCAGAGCCTCCTTCACAGTAGAAGAAAGATGTAATAGCGACTGGTGTCGGGTAAGTATTGCTTTATATCTGGTAACCCCGGATGGTATTCAACAACAAGAGGTACGCGATGTGAGAGCGCCTCCCCTTTTTCGGCAGTCTTCGGGCGTTCTTTAAGTGCCCGATTAATAGCGATTTTAACCTTACGCCTTGAATGACCACGTTTCATCAAGGCAGCTGCAAGTTCTGTGCACCTGCATTCAACAAGTTGAGGCGAAGAACAGATAAACTTAATGGCTATATGCAATGCTGCGCTTGACATGACCCGGATGGCAGCTATCAAATGGGAGATAGAGCATAGTATCAGTTGGTTTACGATACACATCTGTCTCTAGTGTTCCATCTGCTTTAAGTTTAATAGTAACATCAAGAAAATTAATAGAATCGTGGGATAAGTCAGCCGTAAATTTTATAGAATGGTGAAAAGAGTTTAAGCGATCTAAAAAGACATGGAATTGGTCTTCTCCATGTAACCAAATAAGAAAACAGTCGTCAATGTAACGCCAAAAAACTTTGGGAGTGAGGCTACAACTTATGAGGCTATATATATTTATATATATATATATATATATATATATATATATATATATATATATATATATATATATATATATATATATATATATATATATGCGTAGCTTTGAGAGAAGGACCTAAAGAAAAATATCATGAACAGGTGTTACTACTCCCTAACAATTCTTCAATGTATTAGTCTATTGAGTGCCACTCATTGGTTTATTCAGTTTTATTACTCTTCGAACGTAGTTATTATATCT
Source organism: Holothuria leucospilota (assembly GCA_029531755.1). Taxonomy (NCBI): domain Eukaryota; kingdom Metazoa; phylum Echinodermata; class Holothuroidea; order Aspidochirotida; family Holothuriidae; genus Holothuria; species Holothuria leucospilota. The sequence continues at coordinate 53,454,762 of CM055971.1, forward strand.
TAGAACAATTTCCAATATTATCTCCTAAGACATGCTAGAGAGGCATGGCTTCTGTCGTAACCTTGAGTTAGAGGGTAAAACCGTTTTTGTTAGATACCAAGAAACAATAAGCCATAATGAGTTCTATCTGCTGAGCAAATACACCTAGAGGAAAGGGTCTACTACCTTTTTCTTTAAAAAGGAGGGACAGGTGGAATATCTGGGAAAAGGGCGATCAGCCGTCCTGAAGAAAAAGTTGGTTAGGGAAAATAACCATTTTTTATCTCTAACTGGCAAACGTTTATGCATTAAAGATCTTTGGCCTTGAAATAGAACACGTACCCGCCGAGAAGTACGCTTCTAATCATAACTTCACTGTTTGTTAAAGAGTTTTCGGTAGGGCAATAACGTTTAGTAAATAGAATGCAGGGGCGCAGCTAGGACGAAATTTTTAGGGGGTCTAGGTATCAAATGGGGGGTCACCGCATTGATCGCTGTCCTTAATTCGTATACATTTTATTAGGACACAAACAATTTTTGGGGGCCTAGCAAACATCTGGCGGGGGCCCAGGCCCTCTTGGCCCCCGTAACGTCGCGCCTGATAGAATGGCTAAAAATGTACAATCTTAAACACAAATTTTACACCAAACGATAAAGATAGTAGTATCAGATTCCACTGTCTCTTAATAATTCAAGAACTTATGAAAGCGAAAGGTAGAACTTCCTGGTTTACCTCTTTCTTCATGCAAGCCATTGTAAAGACTGTAGGTCCTGTCCCCCCTCTCCCTAAGCAAATTGCTATATAATTGGCTAAGCTGTAGTTTCTCTCTCCATTGGTAAACGCGACGCTAAGATTCCACATCGTTATGAATAGATCTACTATACAGGGATATTGTTTTCTGAATAGACCGTCCTACAAAATATAAGATACATGGAACAATTTGGACACTTACAGAGTAAGTCTCGAGACTCAGTTCCTTATCAAACTCGTAAACATTTCCTGCGTAAAAGTTCAGGGATCCAGCTGTCACAATTCTAGAAAAGAGAAAGTAATAACATAAACATAACGGTAAACGACGTCAAGAACTGGTGGAATTCTCGTTTCCATTTACTGTGCACCAGTAAATATAGAAAACTCTAAAAAGCTAACTTATTTGGTATACTGAATTTTTACCACTCAAAGAGAGAAAACAGAGACAAATGACAAGAAACCGGGAGCTTACCCTATCTCACCAACTGTACAAGCAACAGACATCAACCATTCTTCTTAAAAGAAGTTTTTGTGTGTTAATTTTTCTATATTCTTACCGTTTTCAGAATGTGAACTAACAAATAGTCAATTAAAATCATGAAGATTCCGTTTCTCCAAAAGCCAACATTTTCAATGTTTAAAGCAATCCGTTCTGTTTAAATTTTGCAATTCAAAAGCATTGATTACAAACTTACATTTCCGGTTGAAAATTATGTTACTCATCGTTTATTATAAAACGCATTTGTACCAGTAACTGGCAACATAGAAATTCTCTTTGTCTTTCCTAGTTTGTATCTGTCATTAAATCTGAACCGATAAAAACGATCGAAGCAGTGGGGATTTTCCTCCAGGGCCTAAGATCCAGGGACTGCTATTTGTCGGTTTCCACATATTTCCATCTAGAGTGCCTCTGGCAGTGATTCTACGTGAAATTGGAGGAGTATATGACAAAAATGGTATGAGCTATAAGGGGTTAAACCCCGATATACCCCCTCGGCATAGATTAAGACCACACATTATTGTTAGGTAGGAAGGTGTGAGGGATAATGTGTATCGTATAAGAGTAGTTCATCACAACACAAACAAGGGGCTTTAGGAAGTCATGGACCTTATCTTTTGATAATTGTAGCTCTTTCACTTTTCAAATGATTTCTCAACCTATACGATTGAGTATAAACTGACCTGTCGTACGCGCAGTTAGTAATATTACTGACTGTGGTATCAGCGTAGTTGTCGATCAACCAATTGAACCTACTGTCTGTCCAAAGGCGAATAGATGACCAGTCACCAGAGCCCACGTAGCTACAGTCAGCATTAAAATCACCCATCAGTACAACATTCTGTATAATTAAAGGAAACATTAAAAGATTTTTCTTTCAATGATATTCTTTAGAAAGAGACTGTGGAATATTTTATGATGGCGTGATCAGGCAATGATTACAGTAATTTTGAAGATACATGGAAGTTTGTAACAAACTGAACAGGGAGGCAATCCATAGAGTTACAAATGTCATCTAACTCAACTTTAATTCTATATATGTTTTATGGATGAAATTTTTCCACCTACTGACAAACAAGCAGAGGTTGGAAAAAATGTTACATTATTTCACCTTTACTTTTGCCCTCTAACTGATGCCGATAATTACACATAGTTTTCATGGTCATGTACCTATTCGTAGAGTCCTGATTTTCCATATAATGGCAAAATACTAATTCCTCTTTGGCCTGATTTGACCTTGACCTCTGAACTTTGACGTAGGACTTCATCAGTGACGCTTGCTAAAGTTTCCAGTTAGGTACCTACCCATCAAGATTCAACTTCATCGGACTAAGGTTTAAGAGGTGTTCGTGACACACCATTTTTGCCGAGCACTGCACAAGCACACACATCCCCATACACTAGCTCACTTACACACAGCCTTACGTTTCTGGTATTAGGTGAAGAGCGGTATCTCATCTTCCTATATGTTATACATAAGGAGATGAAGTAACAATGAGGAAATCTACCGAGTTGCAGCTCTAGCATTCCACACCTCTTCATATTGTTGTTGATGTAGTTTGTCAACATATTAGCAAGCAGATAGTTTCTAAAAGCAATATTTTTTACCCATGCATATTTTTTACCCATTGCATTTTTAGCAAACGTTATGGCTTCAGGGTTGATAAAATCATGATTTTTTAAAAAAAAATCAAAACAAATAATGCAGCTTTTGATTTAGATAGATTTTTTTTATTTAAATCGATTTCTTGGATTTTAATAGAAGACTGAAATTATTCGCGACCATACAACATCAATTTGCTGAACATATATGTATTTATACACTGTTGTAAAACATTGCTGGGTGGTAGTGAAAATGTTCAATGTAAAATAAAAAATATTTAAAGGATCTATTTGTAAATCTTAGTAAAAAACAAAGCATGTGTAATTATATATGGCTGTGTCCACTTTGTGGGTTCACTTTTATCACTGCACATACATGTCATGTCAAAACCAAATTCACATCATGCAATCATAGACTTTATACACACCTTTGTTCTGTAAGGGTGCAAAACTGTAATTTAACAAACCTTTTGTGTAGTTATCTCATTGTCCTTATACACTACTGATGAATAATGCTTGTGTAAAATAATAAAAATAACAATAATAACAATGTTTATGCAACTCCCATACTCCAAATAAACTGTTAACAGTAAGATTGTAAACGAACTAAACATGCATCATATATGGATGCATCATGCAACTGTGCATCAGTTCAGTTCCAAATCAAATTCACTTTTTGGAACTTGTCAAGTTGTCACTGAGGAGTTTGTAAACAAAAACAAGTGAATCAAGCACAGCTGTAGTGCAGTAATTGATAATATGCTGTAATGATATTAAAGCCAAAGACTCAAATGAATGTCTGTGACTGTGTTATTTAGTACTGGACAAATAAATCAATGACTTTTTTGGCATAAATATTTTGTTTTTTCAAACTGATTCAAATCATGATTTTTTTTGGCTTGATTTAAATCAAGATGTAAATCAATGATTTATATCAAATGATTAAAATCAAAACAACGCTGTATGGCTTAAAACCGAATTGCTGCTACGTTGACCTTTCACCTCTGAATTTGACCTATGATGTCATAAATTACGCATGCACAAGATGTCAAGGTGATTTGAGCTTGGTTAGACTAACCTTTTTGAAGGAGTTCCTGACAGACTTTTTTGCTTGACGTGAACTTTCTCTCTCACACACACAGCCAGATATCCACACACAATGAGACACACGGCACACAACTTCACATGTCGGACCGTTAGGTGAAGCACAAAGCCTCATCTCCCTGCACATTACATGAAGGGAAAAAAAGATTAAGAGGGGCGATTTTGCAGATTTGCCATTTAAATGTTTCCAGAGAGCTTTACAGATTAGAATCGCTACTATGGCGTCTTCAGTAAAGGAGAAGATACGTCTAGAATTGATGTATTGGATGTTTGTCACTGTGGGATTGATAGACTCGAGGACTGCACACTTTCTTCCCAGCCCTTCACCACCTTCAAATTAAGCCACTTTATGGGGCAAGACAATTTGTCAATTCAAGATTCATGACAAGAAAGCACTTACCGAAGTTCCTAGCGTAGTTTCAATGAAGGAATAGACTTCAGTCATCCTATCGATTTCGGTAACAGCATGATCGGCCTTTGCATGAAGTCCAGATGCGACAAATTCCTTACCGTCCCCTATAGTATAGAATCTATAGAAAACAAACAAATCCAGGGTAGTACAAGAAAAACACTACACGAACAAAGTTGTTTTGTCAACAATGCAAGTTTTTTAACATTCTGATAATGTAGTACGCATTGCGACTTTGAAATTACTTGCACATTTTGATCTGCTCCCTTCCAATGCATGTACAAGCTAGACATTTCCGTACTTGCCTGAGTACGTATCGACGCCTCTTGAAGATAAAACAGCTTAGACGTTAGGTTATTACTAACTGATGGTTGATAGTTTGATAAAAATGTTACTGTCGTCTATACAGACTTAGCACCGAGCACCTGTAACTGTGTAGAGCCTGATTGAGACAAGCCCTTAAACAGTGCTGTGTGATTCCGTTGCACTCCAACACAACCCTTGTGTACAATTTCCGTAATATCGGGGACCTCATAAAAAAATATTTTTTTTTTTCAAGCTTTGTCCATCAACTATCTTGCACACGTTACACAGGCACGTAATACTTTTACCCTAGAAAACTTTCTTCAACAGATGTGATTTGAAGCCGAGGGTTAGCTACGTCACTCCGGTCGATTGCAAAGCATGTTCTCATACATTTATCGTTCCTTCCCAGGGAATGCCATGCACAATAATTCCACACTTTGAACATCTTGACTGTTGAAATAGCCACAATTTTCTCCAATATAATAGTTTTTTTTTTTTTTTACTAGAACTGCCCCTAGTTGTATCCTGACAAGCGTACATTTTTGTAAGAAAACGAAAATTCCCCCAAGTTACAATTTTGTTCAAGAAAATTTATAAAAAAAATGTAAAATGTTTCCCGCATTAGTGGAAGCACCTTGCCCGTTGCACCAATAGTGCTGTACTATACATGTGCTGTAGGGATTGCAGTGATAAACTGTAATACTCTGGGGCAACTTTGGACGGCAAAAGGCAGAGCAATCCCTACAATCGAAGCCGTAGCTCTGATTAATAATACCATGGTTGGCACAGACCTTGCAGGTTCGTAATAAGTTCGTATAAATGAGCAATTGAAAACATAAGCTAACCTTTGTCCCGAAAGAGAACATTGAAGGGAGGTCGTTCGAAGTGGTGGTAGCCTACAGGGTATTCATTGTTACTGAGAACTTGAAAAATGGATGACCTAATGGATGGAAAACAGTAAAAATTGTATAAATGCAAGCACACACTCTTATTTCTGCAGTTCAAAACTTCGGTATCGATTGGGCTACGTGCCATGTTTTGCCAACTAGTAATAAAACAAAAAAGAAAACACGAGTCCAGAGAGGGTGTAGTCTGTAGTCTAAAGTCTATTGCAGTCTCTTGCAAGTGGAAGTCTCTTGCAAGTGGTATATAGTATGCTGCAATATGGTTTAGAGTTAGACCTTATGTATATGACGTCACAGAACAGAAAGTGCGCCCCGGTAAATGTCAGCGCTTGTCGTTGTAACTTTATCAACAAATGCAGACAACTGATTTTTGCACCGGTGGAATACGCGCATAAGATCTCTACGACCACGTGAGAAGTCTACGTCGTGCGCGCAGTGTGCTTCATTGTTGTAGACTGACGTCGATGCATAATGGCTATACGAGCTTTATGGGAAAAGTGGAGAGAAAAACAGAAATAAAACATTGACAATTCAGATAAAAATACTTTGTTCCAATAAATGATGCTATATACGTCATCACCGCATGCTCGAACAATAAAAGACATAATCTGGTGGTATTTGTAAGGGTCTCATAAAAGAAGAGAAACGTTTATCATGTCGTCAAGTGACCCCAAGCCAAAATTCAGTTCCTAACTCGAAATGTCTCTTTCTGAATATTGGTTACTTTTGTCAAAAATCCCTCCAGTTTTCCTGAAGGTCACAGAATGTGATGCCAAGTGGGCAAATTGCCACAATGCCTTTTGATATTCTTTATAACTGAATGCCTTGCTTGTCCGTGAAATCTGGTATAATTAGAATAATTGCCTATTTATCTGTTTCAAATGATCTCTCTAAAAGCTGTTCCATAACGATGTATTAGCAAACAAACATGCAAACTAAATATTCCATCAATTATTAAACATGATAAAGGAATACTTAAAGCTTAATTCTGATCAATTAGTCCAGGTGGCATGATATCGTTTCCGTCAAACATCTTCTTTTAAATGCAACATGCTACTTTCTACAGAAAATTTTACTGCATATTTGAAACCTCAAATTTGGCCACTAGAACATATTTATAATGTACAATAGTGCCCTAATTGAGCGTTTTCAATGTCTGACGTCCTATTTGTCTATTCTTTCATACAAGTTTGATACGGTAGTATTTCAGTTATTTAAAACATCTGCTGGTAATGATGGATTCAGGAATTTTTAAAAGTTGGCTGGACATAAAGAGGGGGCCTCACAAGGCCAAGGCCGTCGGCCTCAGCTTTACCAGCGAGCTGTGAGAGATGGAGAAACATCGACCAAATCTGTCAGACAATTTGTACTTGAGAATAATTTAATCCTTCTCAGGTAGTCAAATTTGATTGACAGGTCTCTTTGTTCTTATTGTTTGACTTTTGTTGACTTTCCTTCTTAATGATGAGCTCCCTCTTTCAAAGCGCAGTAATCCTGTAACAAAGACCATTGTCCAAGATGTTGCTCTGAAGATAACTGCACAGATAAATATGAAATGTTTTCACCGTTTTTTTTTTTTTTATCAAAACGACTGTTCGCCCTCTCTTAAGTTGCACAATTCCATTATTATTCTAATTTCTTCATTAAGAAAGGAATATACCTGTTTGAAAACCAATTGGAGTCTACATTTTGATGATGACATTTAAAACGTTTCCGGACAGTTCCTGAAATAGCAAACAATGTATCTATGTTCAAAAAGTAATAATAAGATAGACTGTACCCTTTTAACACGTTGCACCTGGCGGCACAAGTTGAAATAAATTTTGCTCTCCTTAACGGCTGGTTATGTGATACCAATGGGGGAAATCATCCTATGAGCTCACTCAAATGTAGTAGACGACAAGAACAATTGTCTTGACTGCCTAATCCCTCTAAGGTTTAGAGGATTTTCAGGAACCAGACAATGCGAAGCTTAAGTGTCGGCAAAACACCTAGTTTCAAAGGATGAACAAGTGTCTCTCCATCCCTTACAGCTCCCTGGCTTTACCATGGTTCGGACTCAAGTGACAAATAGCTTCCCAAATGCCCTTTAGATGAAAATCACACACAAAACACAAATATGTCACAACAATTAACACCCCACAGTTTTGCGTTAACCATAAGCGGGGCTCCGGTATAGGGAAAATGTGGAAGTCTTGTATTAATTTGCACGAAATCACACTTTCAACAAATATGTCTCGGAAACCCTGAGTCTACCCTGCGTGAGGAGTAACGAAAATGTGGTGTGTAGCATGAAAAATTGGTATCCTTATCTCCTAGATTGTAGATAATAACTATTTCAAACTCAGCTTTGTCGCGGCTGCATCTATATACCATGCAGGGTCATCATTATACAGGAAAATGGTTTTACATATGTCCTACCTACATTTTAGGATATTACACTTTCAAACACAAATTTGTCTCTACAGTTCTGTGTATGTTTCACTTTTGCTGCCAGCATCGTAGTAAAAGGGCTCTAATTTGTAACTGAAACTAGACATTCTAAACCCATGAAACATTTATCCACAAAATGTTCAGTACGACAGTTCTTACTTGTAAAAATAACAGTACTGCTCCTTGGATGATGAACGTCCCTGTCGGTTTCCTATGATCATGCTGTATGCATCTCCTGTTTCACTTAAAGAAAAAAATATACGATTAGACATAATGTTGTTATGTAGTTGTAAATGTGGTGGCCTGCACACAGTGAAAAGCCAAATAAATATAAACTGTGGTCTTGTTTAACACTTGTAACACCGCTATATGTTATAACAACGCTCAAGGTAATACCAACCGTAAATATTATAAATCAACGCTAAATGTAATAAACATCTCACCGAATTATTGAGTTGGTTCACAAATTTCATCATTTCTTTCACACCTGTTGAGTTTTACTCACATCATGATGGTATATGGCCAAACTAAGGGATTCTGCACATCTGACACACAACTGGAATGACTATGATAAGGTAAAAATTAATGATTAAAATCATTTATTACAAATTCGTGGCCAGACACTTTTTTCCATTAGGTATTAATCATATGCAACCCCTGTACACAAAACTACATTTTCGGTAACTATAGGAAGTGTTACATGAGTGATGAGGCTATAATTAGAAACTTTGTCATGCAATGATTTCCTTCAAACTCGTCACAAAAAATTGATATCAACTCAATGAGCCCCTTGAACGCTAAATGCAATGAATCATACTCAGCGGACTCACCGTAAATGTAATAAATATCAACGCTAAATGTAATAATCCTATACTTTTCGATCCTTTGCAGTGTTACACTCGCCACGACAAGTGTTGTCGATGTTATCGCTGTGAAACGAATGCTTCTTAGGGAGACTATGGTTTTGGCTCTGCTGCCAGCCGATCTCCCGACACACGGTCCCCACGCCGCCCAATAACTGCCGCCGCCTCCGCCGCGGCAGGTCCACGCCACCAACTACTCTAAATCTCGCGCTGACCGGGGGGGGCATTTTCATTGCATATTTGTACCTTTCGGCGCGTTTCCAACCATATGCAGGGATTTTTCACCAAACATGTCCTTAGCTGTTACCATTCACAATTTTACGATAAAACGCCTTTGTTCTATACTGGCGCGTTACAGAGCTTTCCCAAAAATTTCCAGCGAGCTTTTTACGAGTTAAGAATTATTTGCGGAGCCTCTGTTCTCAGCGACTCATTTTCATTCCTTTCTTTACACTTTCCTAGGTATATATGCTATTTCGAGCAATTAACCCACACATTAATCGTGCGACTGCGGGAACATTCGAGTCGGTGCTTCACCCGCCGTCTCATGTCTAGTTTGAAATTGGAAAGATGGGGTTCTTATGACCCATAAGGGCAAATGGATATCTTATACTTTACTACCCATGAGCAACGCACTCTCACACACACACACACACACACACACACATACACACACACACACACACACATATATCGCAGGAGCGCGGAGGCCATTTCCAAATACCTCCCTCAACCTTACGTACGTCCCTGGTGCCGTGCGATGATGATATGGTACCCTTCAAGTGTATCCTTTGTAACCTTGACGGTAGGGGGGGAGGTCGTGATGCTTACTCCTTCCATTGCTCGAGTTTGAACCTCACTGTACCCCTCGGCATCTTGTCCATTTTCACTATTTCTTCTCAATACTGTCCCTCGTTTATCAATTTTCTCCCTCTTGAATGGAAGAATTCCGACAATAGGTTGAGCGTGCCTAGGCTCAAAGCCCCCTCCACCCTCCATCTGGCTACTTCAATGTAATCTTGACAACAGACTGTCGAACTTCGGTGTTTGCGTATGCCTCGTAGGCCACTGCATTCATTACTCTTGCTCGTGGTAAACTCGGGATATATCGGGACATCGGTGACTCTACACATCTTCACATCAAGCACACAAGGGAAGCTCCTACTCATTTAGATTAAGCGCTCGAGTTCGACTGGTCAGCTGGTCAGGCCACGAGTTTACCGTGGTGTTGGAGCAGTCCGTAGGAACTAGGCATCTAACTCTGGGAGATAGCTGTGCAGTGCATCGCTTTGACAAGGGAGCCCGAATGTATCCAAAAGCAGCCCGTAGCTAATGCGACGAGTATAAATTCGCACGGAGGCATGAACGTTTCGATATGTGATAGGCCCATACATAGCCTATATAAATGTAAAATCATTGTATTTACCGGGTGTGAGCTCTATCTGACCAGGCCTTCTCGACGTATCGTGATTACAAGGCCAGGCGACATCCTCAAGCATGCATACACACGAGCGCATACACATGCATACACATACGCATAGCCTACGCCAGCGCAACTGCATCACTCGCAAGAGATACAAAATGAGAACATTTCACCAAAGTTCACAGTTTCCCTGAACATTCCTTCAAATAACTTAAGAGAACTTAAGAAGTAGAATCAAGCATTGTGTCAAAATCGTGATTACATAGACGTAGGAGGCGGGGGGGGGGCTGGGGGGCTGGGGGGCTGGGGGGCTGCAGCCCCCCACCAAAAATTTTTGTGAAAATTCGGGCAAAATGCTGAGAATTTTCGGGCACTTACTGAAAGAAAAATAATGCTATGATGTAGCTAAAGGGTATTAATAGTTTAAAAAAAAACTTCCTTGGTAATTAATACGAAGTTCTGATTTGAATTTCACCAGCACCTATATATTCTGTATTAATTCATTAGTGTGTTTTTTAAAAGTTAAACTTATATTATGATTATCAGTGGTGTATTTGAGGGGCCACTGAGCCATTCTCCACCCTGACTGATGCTGATTTCTATACCTAAAATACGTAAATTTTTTAACACAAATTTTACTTCAAAGGTAGCATATGTGGCAACAGGGTGCATGTAAGGACACCTAATTTTTCAAAATTTTCAAAGAGGAGGGGGCAATGCCGATTTTTTAGTAAATAAAATACGTAAATGTTTTAAAACAAATTTTACTTCAAAGGTAGCATTTGTGGCACTAGGGTGCATGTAAGGACACCTAATTTTTCAAAAATTTTCATAGAGGAGGTGGTAAAGCCGATTATTTTAGTACATAAAATATGTAAATGTTTTAACACCAATTTTACTTCAAAAGTATCATATGTAGCACCAGATTGCACGTAAGGACTCCTAATTTTTCCAAAATTTTCAATTTTCTTTATACCCTTCCCCCAGGCCGGAGATCAACGACTTCCGCCAAAGTTAAAACCGACCCAGAAGTTTGTAACCAGACAAATTATTGTATGTAATTGGCATGCGGTGAGATAACCGATGCATGCCTATTATATGTACATTAAAATGTTGGAACACGCGTGGAGCGCGCGGAAATTTGGTTACATTTTCCGGGCAAGTCGTTCCAGCCCCCCCCCCTCCCCCTTAATCAACTTGGGCTCCTACACCCATGATTGTATACCTCTATTTCTTCTTCACGATGGAATGAAAAGTTGAAATATATATATATATATATATATATATTACATATATATATATATATTTATATTACATTCTTAACCAAGTAAACCAGTCAATGCCTTGAAGCTGCCTTGTAGTACCCTATAGTCCCAACCTTTCAATATATATATATATATATATATATATATTACATTTAGCGTTGATTTTATAACATTTACGATTGGTATTACATTAAGCGTTTTTATAACATTTAGCGGTGATACAAACACTAATCAATTAGCAATTAATTCGGTTCCAAAATGACTCGTTATTACAGTATATTCCCTTCTGATACTTTTTCATTACATAATATATCCTATCATAATTTTTATGGCATTATTAACGAAAAAATGTTTAAGTGTATTGCTTCACTCAACCTCTTTTCACAAATCTCTTTACCATCTGTTCTTACGTTCACACTTTCAGTACTTGCAATCCTAAGCTTTCTCTCTGTACGATCAGGGAGGTGTTAAAACCTCCCTGGTACGATAAACAACGCATTTTTCTCTTTCTGGCAAATAAGCTATCACCGTCATTAACTTTGGAACTCTTTAACTAAGGCATCAATTGGCAGACTAAGTTTAAAATCGTTTGTACGTAACTTTACCAAACCTTGAAAAATTACTAAAATACTTTTTAAAGGGGAGGGTTGCTCCATCCCTTAACTCATCCCCCAGGACGACACGTCTACACGAGATGACAAAGGAAGGACCCGAGGTTGCAAACTGTTGTATTTACGCATTTGCACGCTGTACACCGACGCCCTGGGTTTATGAAGGTTGGGATTTCCACATTTTCTGTGGTGCCTCCCCAATCACCAGCTTTTGGCGGCGCCACTGATTGTGGCCTGACTATACCCACTCCCCTGTTCCCCGATAGCCAATCATTCTCGAAAAGTATACGAGCGAGAAGCAATGAGCCCAAAAAGTATTGCGTGGAAGAAAATGCACGCCAAATGGGTTCCAATCAAAATTGAAAGTGATTCCAAGAATTTATACGCAAATCTTTCTACAGGATGTGGGGTGAAATGTCCTTAGGGATGAATGATTGACGTATATTAATTGTTTTCCTTCACAGATCTTTCACAGCTAATACCTCAATATTCACATCTTCTCCTCCAGTCCAATTTTTCCACTTTTCTTCTTCAGTACCATTTCAAATGAGTTCGCTTCATTCAACAGTTAATGTGTTACAAAATGCTCTTCTATATGTAGATTATGCAAGAGCAAAGTTTACAACTATATTGTGAAGTTAGTTAGTTAGATGAGGTTTAACGTCCCAGTTTCCAACCAATTGGTTCAAGTCGAGACGACCACGGCCTTTTTTCCAGTTGTGGCTCACTGGATTGTTTTCCCTACTCCATTGCTTATGCTGAGCACCAAGCACAAAGGTGGTAGGTTCCATTTTTGAAGAAGTTATCCGTCTTCTACAAGTGTTAGAAACATATTTAAAGCAAACTAGTGTTCTCAAGTTCTTTACAAAGCATTGATAAATTGGACGTACTTTCTTGGCAGAAGTACTTTGCCTAGTGAATTGAAATGTCTCAAAGTACTGCTTGAAGGAAAATTGTACCATGCATTGAGGAGAAATTTTGCGCTTTGCTTGAAACTGTTGCCTTTCACTCCCCACACCCGACTTACATTATATCGAAAATGAGACACTCATGAAGTGCCTAAATCAGCTACACTTTTGCTCCTGATTCGGTTGTTACCTGAGAGAAAATTGAATCCAGCGAGGTATTTGTAGCCTGTTGTCTCGTATGAAAATCACGAGCCGAATCACGAGCCGATAGCTTAGTGGTTACAGACGCTACTCGGAGAGCAGCTGATGGTGCGGGTTCAAATCCTCAGTGCGGTTTAATTTCTCTCTGGTATTTTCTTTCAACCTTTCCTTCTTTGATAAGGGCTATGCTCTATCCTACGATAGGTTTAAATTTAGATCGAAACCCATACTGTATACACACTCGACCTACACGTTCTAACTTCGATCTACCAAACTGGACCTATTATCATCTATCTATCTGTCTGTCTGTTTGCCTGTTTGTCTGTCTGTCTGTCTATCTTTCTCTGTGTAGTATGTCTATGTCACATGCATATGCATATATATATATATATATATATATATATATATATATATATATATATATATATATATATATATATATATATATATATATATATATATATATATATATATATATATGTATGTGTGTGCGTGTCTCTATGTGTGTATACGTACGATAATGATGGTGTGATGTAGCGACTTTGTTGTGAATAAACTGTAGAATTAGAAGGTTGTTAATGGACCATGCAGTTGGATATTTTTAAACCTGAAGAATGAACACCTAACAATGACAACCTTCGCTTTATTATGAAAGACGGCCCTACTGAATAATGGGAAACTGGATTCCGAGCGAATCCGATCCAGCAACCTGCCACCATGCGTACGGCGCGCCCTTCCAACGGAGCTATCGGAACCCTGCTGGTATAAGAGCTGGTCAAATACCGAAAGATACAGACTCCAATTATGACGTCATGCGAAAGAACCGCCAACCTGAACAAATATCTACGGTAATGATGGTGTGGGGTTGCGACTTTTTAGTGAATAAACTGAAGAATTAGAATGTTGGTAGCGTATACAGTCACCTATTCTTAAACCTGTAAATTTACTATCTTACATTGGCAACCTTTGTCTGTTTATGAAAGACGACCCTACTAAATAATAAAAATATAGATTGTCTTCAAAGTAGACGTCCAAAATGGTTCAGGGCAAATATTGTACAAATCCGATAAAGGGCTTGTGTCAGATTTTTTTTACAATATTCGTAAATAAGCTGGTTATTGACGTTCATGGATACGACAACAAAGACGCGTAGCCAGGAATTTCCCAAGGATGGTGCGAAGCCTATAGCAAACTTTTTAAGTATAGCGCCACGATAGCTTGGCACCAAGCGTACAAGAAAATTGTGGCGGGAAATGCCTCCCAGATTGCTGGAAATGGCACTTCCCAGGCCTTGCAAGTTGCATCTAAACATTTTTTTACTTAACGTTACTAGGAAGGTCATAAATATCATTACAAAAATACAAAAATATATTCAAGGAGGGGCGGCTGCCCCCTTAACGCCCCTCCTTGGCTAGGCGCCTGCGAATACAAGTGGCCATGGTGGTAAAAATGAGCCCATACGTACCCATTGAGTTTGTCAAGTAGCTCAACAATAGCTGTGCCAGAGGAATCACGGATCTCTTGGATCAGTACTAGATCATAGCGCTTCAAAATCTGTTGTTATAACACAGGAAAAATTAGATCACACAACTCATTGGCGTAAATTAAGTTGAAATCTCAAATCTCTGTGTACTTATTGACAGCGCACTTTTTAACTTTACTGTTACCTAGTAAAATTTTGAACATTCTTTCGCGTCCCCGAATTGCATATCTCAGTCAAATTCATTTTTAATGAAAAGGTGAGAAAGGATAAAGTCAAAATCCATTTTTTTATTAGACAAGGTGAACAGGAGAAAAAGAAATCGGAGTGATGAAGAACGGTAAAACACTGTGATTTTTATGGGGGATGTAAATTATAATACAAAGTGCTAATTGGAATAAACAAGGGTTAGACCCTTGTTTACTACCATTTATTGACAATTGTAGACCTGGAGCCTGTTTGGTCTGACATTGCGCTTGAGGGGTGTTCAAGGAACAAAAAAATCTGCCAGGCAACAGGGACGGAATGGAAAAAAGATGTAACGCTCACACAAGGGTTACAAAATGCGAAGCACTGGCAGGGGGTTTGGTAGGATCCTACATATTGCCGCATCCGGTATCGTACCTACTGTAGATCTTCGATAGACCATGACTTTATCAGATTTGTATTTTTCTTAGATTTGCAAGAATTATTTTCTATTTTGCCTTTCTCTGACTTTCGTAGTACTTGCCGTCGACGTTTGGGCAGATGTTGTAGACAATCTTCTTAGTATATATCATAGAATTTATAAAATATCTCATACTTTTCAACTGTTAAGAAAGTAAGATCCAAAGCTCTTATACGTTGCTGTCTTAAGAATATCGTATACATACTGGCCGAACATACTGTTTGCTTGTTACCAAACCCTTTAGTGCAATTCCCTTAAAGTAATCACGTTACCACTGCAGTATTGATATGTTCAATTATAAGTTATCTTTACATACATTAAATATAAACTTTTCAGTTTCTTTGCATTCCTGAATATTGTAATATTACGAGCTTAAATTAATCCGACTAACCGTATCTTTCTTGAATAAACTTACAAGTATGACAATATGATATCTCGGAGCAGAAAATATTTTATACACAGATAATTGTTTGTGACTTAGAGTGGATTAGGAAACACTTACTTGAACCAGATCATTCATAACGCGCCATTTACCAGCCTTGGTCTTGCCAAAGACTTGAATATTGAAAGCACCAATTCTTCGCTGTATAGCCTTAGAAAATTGAACAGAGCAGCACAACACTACAACAAGAAGAACTATCTGTAAGACCTTCATGATTTTTCTTCTTGATCTACCAGTAGGCGAGAACGATGATACACTGCAAGTGATTAGGGAACAGCATTATTTATATAGGTATCTCACATAACCAGGTGAAGTAAATGATTAAATACAACTATCAATGCATATATATGATACTCACGTACACTTTATCATAGAAACGACTGTATTATAATAACGTCTGACGTAAAGAAATTACAAGGAAAAAAAACTGTGAAAAACCTACGCTGGGGACTAATTTGGTAAGTTTATAGCTAGGCCTGCAAGTTCATTGGTAAGTTTTGTTGATAATATTTTAAAGATGATAAATTGCTTATAAATAAATCCTTGATCACTGTCCAACACATTTAAATAAAATTTCAAATTTGCATTGCGGAGGACATATCATTTCACCATATAAAGTGTTTTTGTTCACTTCAAAATATAGGACTACAGTTTTTTTATGTTGTGGTAAAAAATGAATAAGAAAGTGACAACATTGTTTGAGGACGTCAAGAAATGTTTGATATATAACACAAATGATACTTAGCAACCCAAGCACAATCAACAAAAACTTTCGTGACATTAACTTTACTGGTTCTTACACACCAGTTATGGCGCTTTCGTTAAAATCATGGAGCTGTGAGAGACATCTCCCTGGTCTTTTAAGACTATCACGTGTTTAATTCTCAACTTCAAATGCCTGTTACCACTCACGGTCATATATAAGGCGGTTCTTACTTGAGGACCACAGTACGTCTACTGTGCATTTTTCCCATGTAAGAAATAATAATCGCACTAAACAATGCACTTATTTTAGCACATATGACCTGCTTTCGTAAATTGAGGTTATATTATTTTTCAAACTCAGTTAAGTTTACATTATAACACAGTTTTCTTTCGACCAGTTCCTAGAAGCCTTGTTCCTCGCGGGGAAAATATCTCCTTTAAGTAGAAAGCAAATTATAAAACTCGTGGAATTTGTATCCATTTAGTCCATTCATGTTGCAGCATTTGATGAAGTAAATGAGAACATCTGGGTATTTTTGTAATATAGTAGTAGATGAACCAAAAAATACATCTACTGGCATTTGTTTCATAGCGTGCTTTGTCTCTAAGGTATCAAGGTGCTTAAACAATAACATGCCTTACCATGCCAATACCTTCCTGCCCTACCCTGCCAATTGATAAAAGTTGTAAAGCAGGGAGGAGTCAATCAGCAACTATTGGATCACAAGGGCTAAGATGTCACCAGGAGTCAATCAAACTATAATGTTCACAGGGACCAAGTCCTTTTTGATTAGATGTAACAAAAAGAAAGAAAATAAAAAAAAAATTTCTTGTTGCAAACAAGTGTGACGTCAGTTTTGACGATTTGGGGCACGGGGAACCACAGAGAACGTCAAATCCCCTCCTATACAGACAAATAGGAAGTATATATTCAAGAATTTCAAATTTAAAGTCAATCAAACGTGAATGCATGTCTGTAAATCATTTTGCTTTTTGCAATTAACGAATGAATGTTTTTTCCTTTCACAAAGTATACTGACAAATGCTATATACACTTTTGCTTTTATTTTTGAGTGACTTGACAATGATATTATTTTCCTTTAAAAGCAAACTTTAATACCTCTTACATCTCTGTTAGCAATTCTTATATAACTTTGAAAGAATTAAATGGTCTGACATAGAAACGTGATTTATGTATTTGTTTCTTAAAAATGTATATGACGTTTGAATTTTTCTTTGAAGAAAATTCAGCTTGAAGTATGATCTCATGAACTCTTCTCTTTTCAGCGTTTTACCTATTAAAATGATGACATTTGAAATAATGTAAAGTAACATTAAAAAGCACAAAAATCGCAAAAAAACTCACACCCTCAGTAAATAAAGTTACACATTCCGAGGGAAAATTTGTCCTACGAAGACATGACTTAAATCAATGAGTATCGTTTCCCAAGCCTTCTAGTCATAATGTTTGTATTTTGAGACTACAATATTTTTTGGAGTTGGGCCCTAGATTAAAGCACTTTTTATTGATTAATTTTTTGCAATTCCTCAGGCCCTGAGATGTAATATTTCAAAACTACTTATTGTTACATCACTTCGTATTTAAGTTTATATAACAGTCAAGGGAATGAAATGCGCATAAAAATAATTAAGTATGTAAAAACAGTTTTGAATTAAAATTAACAAAGTGGCTAGACTTGCCCCAAGTCTCTGGCGATGTTCTCTCCTCTTTCACTGTTCCTCTCAGGCCTCTCCGACTACATCACTGCACTCCCCGCTTTCTACACCGAATGATTGTAATGTTGTTATACACCGTGCTCACCCGTATCGAACAACACACAGCGAACGGGGCTTGCCCGCAAGAATTTCTCACGCCCCCGCTTGTATACACCGAACCATTGTATTGTCGTTATACACTGCGCTACACGACGAGCAGGTTTGCCGCGAGAGACTTGTATCTTTTGGTCTAGGTGGGCGTCACATTTTTAGCCAGCGGTATTCTGTATGAATATTCAAGATCTCTGTAGCCAATGAGAAGTTTTCAATATGTAAACAATTCAACGCCCAAAGTGAACTGCAACGTTCATAGCTAGATGTGATTATTTATCTTAATGAATATCCAGCAAATGTCATACAATACCCAAGCTGATGGGATGATAACAGTTAATTTTCTTCAAACGTATTCATCCTTAATTTTGGAGAAATAAAACAATAAACAAGTTTAAAATGATGACGTCAACAGAACCAAAAGATACAAGTCTCTCACGACAAGCCGCTCAATTGAACAGACCGCTACGTTACGTGTGTGTGGGAGCGACAGGAGCTATTTGAAACAAGTGCTTTAGCCTAGCGCTAGCGCGGGTTGCAAGGGACAGTAGGAAGCAGGCTGAGATTAGTGTATAGCGGTACAATGTGATGGAGCCACTGTGAGAGAAGGAACAGGCAAAAAGTGACAGGTTGAAGAGACGAAGAATAACGTGAGAGACTTGGGGCAAGTCTACAAAGTGGCCTTATCGCTTGGCAAGCTGTTCTTCCATTTTCGTTGCACGATATAGTGTAATAAATTTACATTCCCGTGACGAAGGTACCAGTAACTTTTTTGAGCGTATTTAAATAACATAATAGGCTTTACAATTTAACGCATCTATAGCTGTTACTTTTCATGTAGAAAAAGTGCAATTAGGTTGATACTATGGTTGAATAGCCGAATATGTTAGTATAGCTCATACACTATGGACGAAACAAAAACAAACACTGGAGACCACAAAGAGCAAAGCATTTCATTTTTCATAACTGAGGGGTTCTCGCTAAAGAAATGGATTGTTATACAGTTTTTGTTCTTAGCTTTGCCATTATTCGGCACGGTCAGTCCCACACTCTGAAGAAAAATGGGCAAAATTTGCCCAACTTTTTGACCAACACTGGGCATCTATTCAACAACATTAACAGCTGGGCAAAATTTTAACCAACCAAATTTGGTAAAGTTTGAACCCAACCGTTGGGAGGAAAATTACCCAATTGCTATGTAAATGAGCATTTCAAAAGATACCTAGTTGTTGGGCACTTCTTTCATCAAAGCTGTTGGGCAAATGCATTAACCAACCGTTGGTTTTATGTTAACCATCTTTGCCTAACCGTTGGTGTTTCCTTACTTCAGAATAGCATGCATGCATGATTGGCATTTCTTTCCCAGCAGAGTTGGGTGAACTTTCTACACAACAGTTATTAAAATTGTATTAATTTATTGGGAACGACATTCACCACTTTCTATAGAGGCAGTTTATCTTTGGATGTTTTCTGTGCACTTTATATTGGCCTACAATGTCTAGGCCCCGATTACTGGAAACTGAGGTCATTCAGTCTGAGAAAATATGGTAATTAATGTCATTCATTTTACACTATGAAATGTCTTTAATGTAAATCAAAATACAATACCCGTTGTTGGAAAACATTACAAAAATACACTATATTGTGATGTACATTTCAAATGCCTTGGCCTAATCTGTTTGATTTGTCACCGACTTCCGTATATGTCCAAAACAATCAGGTTTAGAAGTGACAGCGGAATGATGCTTTTAAAATTACTACTGTAGAAGTTCCGTATCGTTCAATCACTGGAGTAAGATAGCATTATCATTACGTATAATTATTTCAAAGTCTCATTCAGACAAAACAGAAAATACCCAAGATTCTGAAATCTCATTGGATAGCCGTTTGGCGATAAGTCCGAATTGTCGAATTTGATTCAAATGTGTGCTATTTCGAAGTAAAACCTACTATCCGTTGTTCGAAGTAAACCTGCTACCAAAAATTTACTACCCAACTTCAAGCAAGCATTATGCTAATTAGCAATGAATTGCCAAACAAGTAGGTAACGCGAAAATATGCTCAAGAAATACAGGAGCGATTCTACACAAACATTTCATTATACTATGACTATCTGGCAACCCATGACTGGATTTAAAATAATAAAATAAACATGTCCGCTAGTTCAATATCAATTTGCATTAAATGGTTCTATAAAATTTCAAAATCATTTTATAGATTGCTGAATAAGTCATAATGGACTTTCACTGAACAAAGACACAAACTCCTCTCTAATCTATTACCTTTAGCCCCAGCTTGTACCACATCATAAGGGAATTTGCTCCTTTGAGTGCAGGAAAATCCTGTACCTTGGCTCTCATTGGATAGTCGTTTGGCGATAAGTCCGAATTGTCGAATTTGATTCAAATGTGTGCTAGTTCGAAGTAAAACCTGCTACCCGTTGTTCGAAGTAAAACCTGCTGCCAGAAATTTAACCAACTGCAAGCAAGCATTACGCTAATTAGAAATGAATTGTACAACAAGTAGGTAAAGCGAAAATATGCCCAACCGTTGAATAAAAGCTTGTCGTCAGTTTAATTCAACCAGTAATTGGATAGTACAATAAACGTGCATGGAAGGGAAATTTTTACCATTATATGAGTAAGGTGTGACCAACATATAAGCAATAACTTCTGCCCAACAAAAACATTGCCCGGTGTTTTAAGAGTGCACCCAGCTTAAGTCTATCACCGACCTTTGCTAATTCAAAGTCGAATCAGTTGTTGGAATATTAAGAGATGCACTCGAACGAGTGATTCAGAATCGAAAGCAACAAGACGATGTCTGTGGGCATGGTGAGAAGCAAAAAACAATGATCACATTTTATTTGGATAACGGGTTTCAGTATATATTAACGTACTGCTCAATTTTTTTCCTTGCGGTTAGAGAATATCAAGAAATACAGAAGCGATTCTACACACACACATTTCATTAAACTCTTTAATCCACAGAATTTTAAAGAGGTAAGTATTACAAATAAATTTTCCAAAATTTAATTCCGTGGGTAACTAAGAGCGTTGAAACGATCTTTAATACCGTAAAACTGATTAATATTTGCTGAAAATATCGAAGGTACTTTTTTTTTTACAAAAGTCAGGCATTAATACGTTTTAAAGAGCAAGGTCATGTTAGTTCCTGTTATGATGTAATCATGTCAAAAGCATTGGTCGCTGAGTTTAAAGTGCCGATCGTTATGTAGGGAGAAATTCTTGTGGTGATAAAGTGGTATGACGCTCCACACAAACTTTTCATTTCGTTTCGCTTATTGTTTTTTTGCTTTACATATATAAATACAAATAAAGAATATAACTTTTACATAGGAAATTATGTACATACATAAGCAAAAGGAAGTACACAAAAACCCCAGAGGACTTGAGGACCCTATAAACAAAGAGTAAAATCAAACACCAAACAAGCAAACAAACAAACTGCTTGAACAGTAGCAAAAATCGAAAAAAAATGATCAAAAACAAAAGAGGTCAAAAGAAGAGAAAGGGACAACCCCAACGAAAAACCCATCCCCATTCACCTCACCCCACCCCAGCAACGTCGACGGAGAAGACAAAGCTCAAGACAATTAAGAGGAGCAAAATGTGATAATCAGATGTCTACGGAAAGAACTCAGTGAAATACCAATAAGATTGACTCTAGTAGTGTTAAAAGCATGGTCTGGTGACCAAATTTGATGTTTTTCAAAAAAGCAGAAAAATTTTCTGTGTTAGGCAGTGAAAACCCTATCTCAATAGCATCTTGCATTCGGAAGATACAAAATTTTGAAGAAATACTACATTTTCAGTTTCCCTAGTGCATGATGGGAAATCTGTGATGTCATCTGGGCAAATGGATTTGATGTAGCTTTTGTATTTCGTTATAATATTGATATCACTATATTGAATATTGCATAGCTTTATTTGCTGTACCATAAGTATGGAACAGTTTTTCACTATATCTACATGGAAAAACATCTAAACATTCCAAAGGTATCAAATTTCAAGGACAAACAAGGTAGCCAATTATAAAGAATAACAAAAGGAATCTGAGGCAATTTGCCCACTTTGGATCACGTTTTGTGACCTTGAGGGAACTTGGAGGCATTTCTTATTAAAAGTAACCAATCTTTAGGAAGAGATATCTTGAGTTAGGAATGGAGTTTTGATATGGGGTTTGGATGACATGTAATGAAAAATTTTTATCTTTCATATAAGACTCCTACAAAATGTCACCAGACAATGCCTTTAAATATAATTAGGTGAAATACTTTTCCTGAAGGATTTGGTGCTTTGTTTAGCCATGACAGAAGACGGGAGGGAATTCCAGAGCCGAATGGCACGATTACGAAGAGAATTGTGTTGTAAAGTACTTTGAATAGAGCCCAGATGTAGGTATGCAGATTGTCGAGTATTGTGATCATGAACTGAAAAGTTGTATGAAAAATAGTTTGAATATTGACTGGACAGCAGGTCGTGTAAGGATCGGTAAGTGAATGTGGCAATGTTGGTGACTTTTAAAAATGTCAGTGAGTTTCAGAAGGTTCAGTGGCTTGAACAAGGACCTCTTTATAAGACATTTAATTTATCGAAAAGAGAACGACTTGTACTAGACCAAGACCAAAACTTTTAGAGAGTCTACACTATTCATATGAAAGATATCAAAGTTACCTCTTTGGAGCTCTTTAAACTCATTGATATTACAATAAGTGACATTAGCATTTTCACTTTGCTCATCAATCATTTGTCTGTTGTACAAAGCATTTTCACTTGAATCAAACTCACTTCTGTCATCACTGACATCAAAATCGTTGAAAATACCATCAAAAGGAAACACTGAATTCATTCCGTGACTACAGGTGGTAGTTTCATTTGTGACCGGAGTACCCCCTAAAGAACAATTAACGTAAGAAGCATCTCCATTACAAGAAGTGCCCAAAGTAGAAGCCATGAAGAAGAAAGGAAAGAAAAGAAACAAAGAAATTCCAAATAAACAAAACCAACTAGAAGAACAGCCACGCAGTTGACGACCATCTCAAACTGATGTCCATAAATTTGGCGATGTAGACAATGAATAGGATAAGCGATGATAATGAAAAGATAGCTATGTACAATCCGCACTCGAAGTGAGATAAATGAAGTGATTACTGACAGTAGAGATCGACCATTACAACATTAGCTGGTGTCCATTGACTAGGGAATGCACTGTACTTGGGTAATAAATAGGATTACCACTTGTTATAATACAAAGCTGTGCAGGATCTGTGATGAACGTATGATGGTTGTAACAGATAAATGATAGTAGAGTCTGCCATTTTGAACAAATCTATAGGTGCTTTAAGTCATCTACACTTTTTACTCTCTGAACGATGTCGTTCCCATATTTTTTTCAATAGTGCGAAGATTATACCATCCTTGGTTCATGTACTGATGACTCTGGGTAGATCAAATGTTGCTCTAAGTTATTTCTGGTTTTTCCTCGTAAGATATTTTTTGATCACAATGCCGGTACCTTTAAGCTTCCTTCGATTTCGAATGGCCAAGCCCCGTGTAGAATAGGTGATAAACTTTACAATGATGACCCTAGTTTTACCGTCCTTTGGCGTTGGGCCAACTCTGTGGGACCAGTCAATGTCCGTGTTTGTTTTATCTTCACTCCCAGTTTTTCTTTGGCAAGTGAACAGATCATACCAGTTGTGTTCTCATTAGGTGACTCAGTCAATCCAAACACTCGCAAACAATTTCTCCTTGAATACTGTTCAAGAGATTTCAGGTTAGCCTGAAGGATTTCAGTATGGGAGTCAACATTTTCGATGGAGCATTTCATCTCACTGATTTTTTTTTTCCTTTTTTCAAGGGCTTGTTCCAGATCAAAAATTTTGACTTCCTGCCTCTCCTGTGCCTCTTGGAATTTCTTCGGTTCTTGCTCAACCACTCTTTCTACACAATCGACGAGCACTTTGTTGAAGTCTGCATTTTCAAGCATTTCAGAAAAGACTTCCTTGATGAGGTCTTTCGTCTCACATGCTGAAGTTAATTTGTCCATTAGCTTTTTGGAAGATCATGTCGTCATAATTTAGATATCGACTCAGAAGGCGTAGCGGAATAGGTAGTAGGGCTTTGTAAGTACAGGATGCTGGTATAGGCTGCTACTATTCTGTTAACACAAAGATCACCATTAGATCGTTCAACATTTTACCATTGTTTCTGTTCTGAATATGCTTCGGTGATCATAACAGATCCACAGATATTCCAATCACTCAAATATCACCGATTATTGGCAGCCACTGCGTCTCTCCTAGGGAAAGATCACCGTTAGATCGTTGAACATTTCACCATTGTTTCTGTTCTGAATATGCTTCGGTGATCATAACAGATCCACAGATACTCCAATCGCTCAAATATCACCGATTATTGGCAGCCACTGCGTCTCTCCTAGAGAAATTGGCTACATGTTCTTGTGCTTCGTTATGCTTTGCTATGCACAATGAGTAAACATTTGTACCTTATCTTTCACCCATAATTCTGAGCGATTACAGGTGTTTCTTTTCAAACAAGAACATGAAAAGTTAACATGGGATGTACGCCAAATTAATGCTCAATCAGTAGTTGCAAGGAAAAAGTTTGTACAAGATTCGAAAACGTAGCAATAGGCCTCTGTTACATCATATTCTAGTTTAACAGTAATACTGATATCAACAAAAAAAAATGTGGAATTAGTTTTTATCTTACAGCCTAGTAAGACAGCCAAGTAACTTGATATATGTGATATGGCATAATTGTCTTTGCAAAGAAGATGGTCGAAAAATTTTTGTGAGAATTTCAATTGTCTGTTTCTTTCTCTTTAAATTCAAATTTACAGTTACCTCAGAATCTACCCTATAAAGCTTACTATATATCTCGCCAAGGTGAAGCATTGCTCGCGTATGGCAACATTACAGACGACGGTTTGGCCTGAGATTTGTCGAAAAACTTGAAATAACAGGTTGCCACATCCTACAGTTACCTCGATGTCAATATACCGTTTGTTATCGGAAATGGCAACCACGGTTTATTGTCTGGACATCTGTTTTCCGATAGTGCAAAGAAAGTCATATATCCTTACCATACAAAGGTCAATGATGTGACGTTGGTTGATAGTATCGAAGAGACAGAAGACGGGATGGTAACAATTAGACTAGGTGATGACTTTATTGTTCTCAACGTGCAACGTATATGTGACTCCGATGAAAACATTAAGATTGGCAAAGTGTTGGACAAAGTTATTGATCACGTTATCACAAGTACCAGCTACCCTTCCAAGTTCGTTTGGGGTTGGGAGCTTTTGGGTTGTCACGGTTTCTGTGAGATTTTAAATGAGGTTCTGTGTGAATTGACAGCTGTAGGAGGTGACGTCTGTATAGTAATGTCAAAGTAAACTCGTCCAAACGAGTTGAAATGACCGAAATATTTCAAACAATGTTGCCATTCTTGAATAAAATTGTTCCTTCTGAAAGCTTTGAGGCTGAATCAATCGAGAGAGAACACACAGCTGGTATAACTTACCCTTGTTAATTTCTGTGTCTACCTAGAACAGATCCGTTGCCGGATGTGGTGTGACGTCATGGCTTAGAAGAATCATGAAACAATTAAACTTTTTTCGGAAAACCCATACCCAGCCTACACATCATATAGTACTCAATGATACATTGATATGATTTAATTAGTACTTTAATGTAGACCTGTAACTCGAACACATTCCGACCGCGTGAGCTACACCTTGGTAATATATAGAGAAATGTCCTTATTGACTTTGATGGTTCGCAATAAAAGTTTAAAGCTAAACCTTTCAAGAGGAAGTGTTAAAGAGCAATTAGACACCATTGTTTATCTCTTTTTCATTCTTAAGACTACACGTGTAGTCGTGTTTAATAGTTTCATGGAAGTAGGTAGTACTTCCAAGGTAGTTTTAATAGTTCGGTAGGTACTGCTTCTATTTCCTTCAAAACTGCCTTTTTTTTAATTTAATTGCCATTAAAGCATACGGGCCTTGGTTTTTCGTTATTTCAAAGCACATTACCGATGTATCAAATTCATGTTCGTTTAGAGTAATTAAAAATCCAAATTAAAGTGCTTAGTCTAGTTTCGTACGCGTACGTTTGTCCCTTATCCCCTGTCGATTGTTTATTCCTTCAGGAGAGCAGGGGACACATGTAAATCCTCTTATGTCTCTTAATCCTCTTATGCTACTGTGTTACGTATTCCGTGCTTTCTATATCTTCTTATTTACTTGCCATGTGCACTCTGAAGAGTACAGAGAGTTTTGTCTGCACGAAACAAATTTGTAAGCAAAAACATGACAGGTCAAAGTAATTGAATTTTGTTTGAACTATATGTAGTTCTGGGATACAGAACTTTTGTAAAGAAACTTTTGGTTGGGTGTTTGTTTGTTGGGGGAGGGGTGCCAAAACCGACCGTCACGACACATGACACGATTTAAGCGGCAAAGCTACTATCAGATGGAGCGTAACGTGCCAAAAGCTTTGCAAATCTCCCAGATTGCTGGAAATGGCACTGCACAGGCCTTGAAGTTAACAAGACATTAATTTTCTTTCTTATTGATGTCATGCTTTAAAACTTTACATTTTTTACCCGTGGAGGAAGTTTCCACTAATGAACGGAAGTATTATGATACCAATTCAGCTCCACAAGAACGCGCTTCAGAGAGTGTGGGGGTTCCAATGGGTCTAAAGCGGGCTCTTCGTAGAGCACAGGGTAATACCCTGATGAGAGGTACCCACTGAAGCTTTGGATGATATAAAAAGGGGCCACTAGCTTGAACAGCGAGGAATGAGACCATCGGTTTCCAAGGGTTTCGAGTGAGATGGAGAAGGAATAATGATCTGCCAGTCATAGGTGGGCCCAAAAGATGTTGTTTCTTAAAAACTGGTACAACAAGCAATATGAAATAAAATTGTGTATACGACGGTAAAAATGTTACCTCACTAGTGATATTGGAATACTATGTAACATGACCTCTGTGGATTTCTGATTGGTATGGATATAAGCAATATGTCTTTTATTTTCGGAAGGGAGTTTTCTGAAATTGGGTGTATTTTTCCGTTAAAATGGTCTTCAGATATAGAGTACGAACCGTGACAGACACATTCGCAAAAGATGTTACACTAGACATCATTTTCCATGAAGAGGAGGCATGTAGGCGAAACCATTGTGAGGTTGCTTACGTGACATAATAAAAGCATCAAAAGAGGACGTTGAGATGGACCTCATAGCTTTTCGATGAGGGACCCGTCGTAGGCCCCTTATGAAGCCCACGGTCAACCGCTCGTTAGGAGACGAAGACGCAAATCACCAAAAGTTTTGGGATACTTAAAAAATGTGTCAATGAGGATGAGGCATTTTATTATATCCAAAATGTTTGGTGGCGAGATAGAAATCCCCCTTAAAAAAAGAATAGTGCACACAATTTGATTATTTGTTTTTTCATTATAACCCATTGATCGGACTATGATTTAACTTATGTAGGGCTGGTGTGAGGAAAGGGACTTCAGGTTATGTTGGAGCTTGCAGTGGACGTTGGAATAGTACTTGTACTTAAGTTGTCCAATAGCATTAAATGATAAGATAACTATCTACGAGGTACGCCCGTAAGGTGTGCCTTCTCATAAGAACACCCAAGGTGCATTTAAGACTGGCGGAGTTTGGGTAGCGCGTTGAACGGTTCGGAAAAAGAAGTCTTTTTTACATGACTAAGTAGAGTTTGAGAATTTTAAAATCATTATTAGAACAAGGAGATTTTTAGGACTTTCGTTTCAAACAAATGCTTACACTGAAGCCAATTCCCCGAGCGCGAAGGGCAAAGAAATTTTAAACTAAAGAAATTTTCTATGAAGCATTCAATAGTATTCAGTATATACTATCTGTTTCTAAAGGAGATAACCGATTCCTTTAGGAATTCATACGTCTGCCAGTACTCTACGCAGTGTTGTTTGTCACAAATAAATTATCATATGTCTTGTACCTGGATGTCAACTTCCTTTCACGTGCGTTGCGTACGTACAAGCCCTCACGTTTCAAACCAAGCTTAAGGCCACTCCCAGCTTAACTTGGTGAGCGGGGTCAGTTTCATCTTCTGGCAAAGTCCTGGTTGGTCGAATACTATCAACTTATCAATTGATATTTATATCCTATAGTGTGTCTCAACTGTTGACCAAAAAGAGGAATGCGTTAACATTTTTGTTTATAACTGTTATAGATCCAAGAAGAACATGAGTCTTGGAAGATCCAAGTTGAATTATTGGTTCTTGAATTATTGGTGCGCAATATAGTTACATGAGATCCGCCCATTGGTATTGCTTGAAAGGCGCAATTGCCTACCTTATCATATTTTCCAGAATGCGCTCGATACTAATCTAGCTCAACTTTGTTTAAAGATGTATATAATGTTTTTAACGGTTTCTGTTCAGTTTAAGGTACTGACTCCAGATGCCGTGGGTGCCAGGTAATATCTGTTGAGCATTTTTGTTGAAATGCACGTTAATACAGATGACAGCCCAAATATATTGCTTGATTTGAACTTCCAGCCGGTGTTATCAAATTCTGAAAATAAAATCATACTTAGAAGTGCAAAACAAACATAAGCAATATTGTATATATATATATATATATATATATATATATATATTATATATATATATATATATATATATATATATATATATATATATATATATATATATATATATATATATATATATATATATATATATATGTCATGAGGTTAAGATGTTCTATAGAGGGCGCCGTGACAGAACTGATCCTGGTACCGATTACATTAGCCAATAAACAATCACTCACTCTCTCCTCATTTTAAGGTTCATAAATGCTTACCAAATACTTCATTTTATGCAAACAGTTTAATGTTTTACTTCGAGGGTATCCTTTTTCATTCTTAGCAGGTTATGGGTAACTATCAAAGGCAGAATAGTCTTTCAGAATGAGAACAAATATAGCCGGGGTGATATTTAGGCCTAGAGGTATGTAGTGTACATTGGACTATGGTAATGAAAGTAGTTGGTGCCGCAAATACTGTCGTCTGAACTCAGAAAGAGGTCTTCATGGATCGCATTCCTTTTAATGATATATATATATATATATATATATATATATATATATATATATATATATATATATATATATATATATATATATATATATATATATACATATACATATATATATATATATATGTATATATATATATATATATATATATATATATATTCTCAATGCATCAGAATCAAGCGTATCTGCTCTACCAAGTCTGAATACGACAAACACGTCGGCAACCTTGTGGAATTTTTTCTTAATAATGACTACCCTCTACCCGCTATCAAAGAGGGAATTAGTAAAGCTTCCGTTTACCGCAGGGATAAATTGTTATGTTACAAACCTTTGACTATTCCCCTAAAACTGAGGGCCTACATAAATGTATACGTTCAGATTTCAGTATTCTTCGGACAGACAAGTCCATTTCCGAACTTTATGAAGATCCCCCTTTAACTGCGAGACGGCAAGCCCCCAACCTCAAACCTCTCCTTACATCCTCCAGGCTTCTTACTGTTGGGAACATAGGCAATAAAAAGTGTGGCAAGCCTAGGTGTCAAGTGTGTCGGTTCATTATCACGGACGAAACATTTACTCCTCCCGGCACTATTTGCAACATCCGTCCCCCTCCCCTGGACTGTGACACGCCTAATGTAGTATATTTATTATGCTGCAATTTGTGTGACAAAGGCAACTATGTCGGTCAGACCGGCACCAAATTTAGGCTGAGGTTTAATAACCACAAGAAAACTGTGCAGGATAAATCAATAAGCTATCCTGTATCAAAACATTTCAGTAGTGAACCTAACCACTCTTTATCTAATTTAAGATGTATTCTGCTCGGTTCTAATTACCCGTCTGTCACTCAAAGACTCAAATCTGAAAGCAAGTGGGTAATAAAACTGTCCACACACACCCGTGGCCTAAACAAGGACCTGGGCATCTTAAGCGATTTCCCCTCTGTGATTTATCACCCTCGTCAAGGCGTTTAACCTCATTGCTGTGTCTGTTATTTGTAAATTAACCTTCACTTCACATTTTGCGCTGAAGAAGGATACAGGAGTGTCCGGAATATACGCTATTTTGTTACCGTATCTGTGCTCTCGTATTGTCATCTTTGTGGTGTGTTCTACTTATTATTTATATATATATATATGTATATATATATATATATATATATATATATATATATTTAATACATACATACATATATTTCATGTGTTTTGACATTGACATGCTTGAGTTAAAAGTTCAGATTTGATATTAATTGCAAGTATGGGCAGTAGAAGCATTATCCTGCTATTCCCTAGTTAGACTTTGACATGGATAACTCTGTAATGTCAGACATTTTAAATTCCCTCAGTAAGTGTTCTAGCGGGAAAGCAGTGTTTGCCTACATGTATGGTTCGATCTCATGCAGTGTTAAGCAGTTTTATGAGCATGCTCATTTGTTACAAACTAGGGAAATCACCTCATTATCCTCAATAGTGAAATATATTGACCTGTGCAGTGTTGCTACACGTAGTGTTATATAGTACAGTTATGGACTGTTGGGCACATTTAGTGCACAATGGTGTAGGCTTTGTGCTCTTGGTGCGTTTTGAAAAGAGGAGGAGATTCAACATTTAAATGTCCTTTAAAACTAGGCTGTAACCGACATTGAGCTGTCTATTATTGTCTTGCTCTTTTAAACCTCTTTAAGACTTAAAAGAGATTTGGCACTTAAGACAATGGTTTATGTCGTCTGCTACGTGTCAAAGACTCATCAATGATTTCACCAATTGGCATTACTATGCCAGCCGTCAAGGAAAAACTCAAAATTTCAAGCTTTCGTCATTTCTCGCCACAGTTATATTCATTTTAATAAACTTCAAGCAAGAACTTCTTAAAACATATGTTGGCAATGTTTGTTACTGATGCGAAAAGTTGTGAAAATTGTGATTTTGGTAGGCTTGAAAGATGTTTTTAAGGAGACGGCCCAGCAAGATTTTTGGAACACAAAAACCTATATTAGTTAAATGTTTATGGATAGCCAGTGAACTTAAAATCTTTATTAAAGCTTAGACCTTGTCGTCAAAGACACTGAAATTCAAAGTGGGTGTCAACAATGACCTTCTTTCCGGATTGCTTTGAGTTTAAAAGAAGCAGACTATCATTAAGAAGCGTAAGTCAGAAAAGGCTAGACAATGGGAATAAAGGGACTTGTAAATCAAACTTTGTTACCTGAAAAGGGATTAAATTATTTTCGAGCACATATTTTGTGGCGGATTTGAGCGTTGGATCTCCTTTCTTTACAAGCCGCAGAAAAATTAATGGAGGAGACGGAGCAATGCCTTATGCACATTAAAGAGAACCACTGTTGTTTGCATTGTTAAAGCAATGTTCTCATCTGGGCAGTAATGATGGAATAATTCACTCCAGTATATAGGTGCTTCACAGCAGAGGGTTTATCTGGTTGTCAAGACAGGCCTAGATTTGCTACTCCGAAGGCAACAACTGTTTGGTGATGTTACTTACTAGGTCAATGGAATGAGTGCAAATGGAAAGTGGTATTTCTTACAACACTTATTAACTTTCCTTTTTGTGGTCATTTATTACCAAGTTAACTACCAAAATTCAACGTAATCAAATTGTAGGCCGACAAACATACGTTAATAAAATTTGACGCTATGATGGTCTTGCCTGCTATACAAGGATAAAGGTTTACACGTGTTGTAAAGGTTGCTTTTGTTATAGTCATAATTAAAAGCAGTCTTAAGGTTTCTGAATGTTGAGGCGTCAACTTACCTGCGAACTGTTTACTTTTTCCGTTTTAGGAATAAATTTCTAATATAATGGACAAAACCAACTAAAGGAGAAAACACAATCTAGCTCGTACGGAAAATCCAAGAGACTGGCTAATGCAATAAGAACAAAGGAAAGCGAGAATAACCGAGTGAGAAAAAACAAGCAATTCATTCCTTTCCAAGCGAACACTGTTTTAAAGCTTACTTGAATTTGGTATGCCACGAAGTTCTCATTGCTCCTACGAAGACTTTTTAACATAATTTAACACTTTCCAAAAATCAATTATTAATTAACAGTTCGTCGCGATATTGTCATCAAAGAATTTGATAAAGGGTCAGCCATTGGTTATGGACCGCAATTTGTATGTTAGTAAATGTAATCGCCAGCATCATCAATGAACAGACGGTGTACTCCCCAATAGACCCTTTTCCATATAGCCATTACAAAGGATTGTGGGACAGACTTTTGGTGTGCGACGTTCTTGTCAATGGCATTTTACTGTGGCCAAAAACAACATGTACCAAAACTCTGTCCCACAATCCTTTGTAATTGCTATTTGGAAAAAGGTCTATGGTAGAGAATCCCATCCAAAGGATAAAATCAAGTCTTATTCCTCTTTTGAAATCGCTTCACAAAGACGGGGTCATTACTGAGGTCATGTGCCGTTTTGCCTCCGCAGTGGACTCGAAACTTGCTCGATTTTATATATTCCCGAAGAGCCATAAGTCCGGAGTCCCAGGTCGCCCTGTTGTGTCATGTTGTTGTACGGCAACCGAGGGTGTCTCTGAGCTGCTAAATTATTTTCTTAAGCCGTTATTCCCAGACATCCCTACTTGTATCAGGGACACTTACGATTTCTTAGACAAGCTTCGTGCTAATGGTTCGATCGGCCCTAACACGACACTAGTTACTATTAATGTGATAGCTTTGTACCCTTCCGCCCCCTTGCTCAGGCCTTCGAGGCGCTCCGTAAACTTCTTTTAGAGCACGGTTGGCCTGTTCGTAAAGTTGATGGCACTTGCTCCCTAGTCCAAAGGGTATTAAAAAATTATGTTCTAGAATTTGGTAATCAACTTTTCAAACAAGTATCCGGTACAGCTATAGGCACGAAGTTTGCGCCATCCTAAGATAACATTTTCATGCATGTTTTTGAACAGGTTTTATTTGACAAGTGTTCCCTCAAACCCTCCGTAGTTTCACGTTTCATTGATGATTATTTCCTTCTTTAGGATCATGGGTTGGAGTCTTTTTTGCTCTTCTAAATGTAAAGTGTACTTCCCTCAGGTTTATTCATACTAGTTCTCCTGTCAGTGTTGATTTACTAGATGTTACTATAACAAAGAATTCAGCATTATTAATCTCCACTGATCTTTTTGTCAAGAGCACATTTCCCCCACAACAGAAGTTGCCGCCCTAATTACATCAGACGATGAATTGCTTTTAGTCAGGCTTTGCGCATTAGGCGTATTTGCAGTGATCCCAAGAAAGCTAGGCAACGTTGCCATGAACTTTGTCAGTGGTTGGTCCGTCGGGGCCTTAGGAAACGTAAGGTCCTAGTACAAGTAAGGCCCTTCGTCCGCCCCCACGTCAGGAAACTCTTCAAAATCCCAGTGATATGCGTAAGGTCCCATTATTCTTATCCTATCACCCTGGTCTACCAGATATTGGTGGAATTTTGCGAAAAGTTTAAACCTGTTCTCTGACGTTCTCCATTGCCCAAAAGCTTAACCTCCAACCCATTGTGTCAGTCTGTGAACCACCCAACCTTAAATCTCGTCTAGTCCGTACTCGGTTAAGCCACCCTAGGCCCTCCTTATCTCGCAAACCCCCAAACCCGCCCCTGCCATAGGCGTAGGAGGCGGGGGACTGGAGGGGGGCTGCAGTTCCTAACCAAAATTTGTTGTGAAAATTCGGGCAATATACTGAGAATTTTTCGGGGACTCACTTAAAGAAAACTAATGCAATGATGTAGCTAAAGGTAATCAATACTTTAAAAAACTTCCTTGGTAATTAAAACAAAGTTCTGATTTGAATTGCACCAGCACCTATATATTCGGTTATTAATTCACCAGTGTGTTTTTAATGATTCAACTTATATTATGATTATCAGTGGTGTATTTGAGGGGCCACTGGGCCATGCCCCACCCTCACTGATGCCGATTTTTTTCTACCTAAAAAACGTAAATTTTTAACAACAAATTTTACTTCAAAGTTAGCATTCGTGTCACCAGATTGCATGTAAGGACACCTAATTGTTCAAAAATTTTCAAAGGGGAGGGGTGGGCGGCGATCACACAACGTAATGCCTGCCCCTCACCGCCATTAGAGAAATCCTGGCTACACCATTGATTATTGAGACGACCTCTGCCAAAGTTAAAACTAATATGAAAGGTAGTAACACGGCAAATTATTGTATGTAATTGGCATGCCGTGTGATAACCGATGCATGCCTATATGATATGTACATTAATATAAATATATATATATACATATATATAAGTAAAAATATATATATAAGTAATATATATATATATATATACATAACCAAGTGGCCCTTCATTTTTGAAACAACGTTTGCCGGATTTTTATATATTTAGCAACTATCCATGCCAAATAGCAGCTCAGTTGTTAGTACATTGTATTTCATATCGAACGATTCCTCCGGGCTCTATTTTTTACTTTTTAACTTAGATTAATAGAATCTTATCATTTAAACAAGTAGTTTAAGCCATATTTAGAGTTACTTTAAGTCGTCACTAACGAACAAAAGTGTAGACTGTAAAAGCATTTACATCCTGTCGTTATCGTTATGTTACTTCCAAGTATTGTTGGCTGGCCTCAAACCAAATCAACAAATTGTATTTCCTAAATATTTTATCCATCTGTCCTGTATACGGCTCTCTCAGGATGCCCACAACTTTGAAGCGGATGTTTGTAGCATATTCTGTACTGTTCTATGTAATAGAGTCGAATACACTCAGTATCTTTACCATGCGTCTCATAGCCACCGTAGTTTGATATAACAACGTGTAATTCTTTTTGACTGACAGTTTCTACATGTTGTCCACATTCAGCGTCGTAAAGTCTGTGTGGATACTTCTTCTAAACAAGTCACTTACTATGGGGGCCTTGCGAATTCATCCAGTGTGCAGTTTGCAAGAAGTATTTGGTGTTTTAATTATTGCCTATCTTTTACTTCATTCGGTAAGTTAACTTTTTATCTCCCTCTACTAACTTTTACCAATGGTGAATCTTAGAAAGGCAAGAAACGCCAAGACCATGAAAAAAAACTTGTCTGGTGTTCAGCTTCACTTCAAATTATTGGCGAAGCATGGAAAACGTTTCTGTATCAGTTTAGTTGAAAAAGAAATGTTATGAACTTATGACTACCTCAAAGGCTGTGTTTAGTATAGTCTCACGCATCACATGGTAAAAACGATTACCTGTTTTCTTTGTCAACTTTCAAAATTCAATAGTATTTCTATTTACATAACATTTAATTTTAAAGCATTGACAGTCTCATTTCTTTCATTTGTATTAATGAAGTTTGATTAACTGTTTGTACTGTCCCGGATCTTTCTTGTAAACTACAGATATTATACATATTTCTGTCGTCTCGGCTATTATAGTTTAAATAGTTCAGATGCCTAGTTAAGCAAATACGTAAGACCCTACAGCTTTTCAGGGAGTAACGTTCTGAGTAGAAACTAATGGGAATAACTCTGCCAGGAGAAGTAATAAAAAGCAGCTAATTCCTTTTCTGTGCCAGTTGCATCATTTTGCTCCTTTT
The DNA here is from genome assembly GCA_029531755.1 of Holothuria leucospilota. Taxonomy (NCBI): domain Eukaryota; kingdom Metazoa; phylum Echinodermata; class Holothuroidea; order Aspidochirotida; family Holothuriidae; genus Holothuria; species Holothuria leucospilota. The sequence continues at coordinate 53,490,851 of CM055971.1, forward strand.
ATTATTAAAACTTTTTATTTACTCTCATCTCTCTACTTCTTGGATTTGTTCAAGTGGGATAACGCAGACAAAAATATTCCGTCTTCGTTCATTTTGTAAAATGAAATGCTGTTCCAAAGTTTTCAATAACCCTGAATTACATTTTATTCCTACCAAATAAAAATAATCTATTGTGCTGCCGTGTATTTGTACTGAAGAACTGAGGCTGTACCTTTTTTTCGGCAAGCAATCTCTATTTCTACATCATACAAGTAAAATAGGTCAAGGGAGAAATGTAATAATACTTTTTGACATGGATTTAGTTTATCAAGTTTATTTAGTTTTCAAGGAACATGAGTCCTTTTGCATAATCAATAATAGTACAGACATAGTGTGGACAGCGTATTTAAAACGTATGTGGATATTTACTCACCGAACTGATTTACGCAACAGTGACAAATTAAGATCCCTTATAAGAACTCCGTTGAAATTATTTGAGTATCTTTCATTGTTTTCAAGATGAACCTCAATTAATTTTGAAAACTTCTGATGTTTTTTAATTTAATAATGCAACGTTATGATGTCGATTCTTTGCAAATTGTCTGTAATTCTTTTCGTTAATCCTATGCAAAACAATTTTTAATGACTAAGCAGCTAGTGGGTAGTTTGGTCTTTAACTTTAAAAGTTTCTATACAGTCAACAAGTATTTCCAAAATAAAGCACCGAGAGAATATCCCGACAACACGACTGTCCTGGTAATGCAAATTTATTATAACCTAAGAGGTATTCTGTAAGTCTTCTTGCTACGTCACGAATTGGGTATGAAGCTTATGTTTGTCTATAGTGTAGGAACATAAATAATTATTTTGTTTAATTGTGAAGTAGGTTGGACCTAATGCAGCCTTAAACTGCGCAATCGTGTACCTGACATCTATATAATATGCTACAATTGACATTAAATAATATCTTTCAAATCGGGTTTTATACTTACAGGGTTTGGTGACCACAACCTCGCAATAGTTCATTTAGCTTGTAAAAGGAATTACAGCAGCCGTTGTGTTTGAAACAGAAATGACAACCTCATAATAGAAACATGAGAAAGAGACTGCATCATCATTTTTAAGAAAAAAAAAACTGAAAATAAAAATATTCAAATTTCAAGTCTTTTGCTTCCCAAGGAAAGAAATCGATTTTGTTATCGTATTGAAATTTAAGAAACCTTATCCTGTGCAACGTTTCTCGTCAAAGAAATGCTACTTTAAAGTGGAAGTCTTTTATTATGTGACCTTTATGAGTTTATGGTTTCGTAGTAACTCTCTAAATGCTAAAGCAATGTATGTCAACAAGCATACTTTGTTATATGCTGAAGAACCTTTCAGGTCTTTTTATATCAAAATAAACCATTTTCTAATTTAGAGTCATTATTAAACATAATAAGTTATAAAAACGATGTTGTAAACCTGTTAGTGTTAAATTTTCAATTGATGTATTGAGCTATTATAAAACATTAGTACCGGCACAAAGAACAATGTCTGTATTCAAAATATGTGTCATTGTTATGTGTATTAAAATGAAACGTATGAAGAGACTGCCATACAAAGAGCTTGCACGCAAATGACTGTAATAGGTATTTTGAACGAGAAATGCGTTGTAAAAACATTATAATGATTGAAAATTTATGGGACGATGCGCACTGTCTAAGAAGAATTTTTATCAGTGGCTAACGCTAGCCCTAATCCTTAACTAATCCCTAACCTTATAAATGAATACAATCGATACAATACAATAGAATCAGCCAATCAGAAAATACCTTCTTAGATAGTGCGCATCAGCTGAAATATATTTCTAAGCGAAGAATGGTTTACTCAACAATAACGCCGCTACGAAAATAACGTATGGCATTCTTGCTTTTTGCGTTATAGTTTACTCAAGAACAGTTTTCACTTACGCTTCGGAAAAAAATATTGAAAAGGCTTCACTTACTCTGCAGTCCATTAGTATTTTCAAAATGCTCGTTTGTTCAATTCCATATAAGTATTACGTATTGCGGTACCTCTATCAATATTTGTACATCAAAATACAATAGAGTTTAATTCAACGATTTGTCTGTTACATATTTACATATAAACCATGCATAAAACGTGTTTCATTAAATACCTAAGGATAGTTGGTTGCAACCTTAAATCATGTGGTGAGGCTTTCAATGAGGATATTTAAGTTTTATGAATTTGAAACAATTGAAGTAATACAAAATTATACATAAACTAGCAGAGTTTTTCAAGTAAAGTAAAGACCTTATACACTTACATCGCATTGACGTCATTTTGGAGGAAAATAATGAGGCGTAGATTGCGCACACGTGTGTAGTAGATTTACGTACGTATCCCCTGGTGCACAAATCAGCTGCCTGCATTGTTGGTGTAACTTGCAATGATACGCCATTTTTCTCCAAGCGAGGGAGCACTTTCTACTCTATGACATCATATGCATAAGGTCTATTGTCAAGACAGAAAGGGAGTTGCCTCTTTCAATGAAGACGCTATGGTGAAACCACAAACAGAAAAATTACAAGTTTTCTGCATTAGTTAGAAGACCTGACAGACATATTAATTACTTGTTTTATTAGAATGCACAGCAAGGGGTCAATGTATTAGAAGAGAACATTCCTCATGGTAAGTGCTCTTATATCTTACACAAAGAAAACAAATACTTTATCTTTTAAATACCGACAAGTGAACATTAAGTATTATTACTTGTTTACTGTAAACAACAACTACAGTGTTGTTTACAGTAGGGTAAGCCGCAAACTGAGACTCGCTGAGAACTTGCATACTTCTTCCACGAATTCTATTTCCATAAGTAAGTCCATTCGGTCAGTATTAATTGCACGCTGATAACGTAACATTCGCTGGATAGTCGAAGGGAAAGGAGTAAAATCACATTGCATGTACTTTAACTGCTTGGAATGTGTTTAAGTGGAAAGGTGTGCAGTGAGGTTATAAACGATAGAAAATCCGTGAATGCTAAATAAATTCTAACATATTTTACCTGACACAAAACTACACAAATACTAAGATTTGAGTTAAGATTGAAATGTTATTTTCAAGATGGGCGTTCGCAGGCAAGAAATGTACCATTTAAGAAGTAATGTATTTTAGTAAGTCGACAGTCTAAGCTCTGTTTTTTTTTCTTCCAGGGTCTTATTTCTATTACCAACAACAAGGATATCCTCGAGATTGTAAGGATGTCGCTAATGAATGTTATCAGTCGTCGAATTCCAGCGGTGTGTTTACAATCAAGCCAGATGGGTATCCAGAGCCATTTGAAGTCTACTGTGATAATGATTTCACGCTTGGCGGATGGACGGTGAGAACTATTGAATTCCTTACAGCTTTCAGTTCTTCTTTGATATATGAGCATGGATAACTTTAGACAGCTATCTGCTAATACTTTCTTATGGAAGACACATTATTTTATTACAGTGTATTGTGTTTTTATTTATAGGTCATTCAAAGACGTACTGATGGTTCAATTGATTTCAACCGTGACTGGCAAAAATATAAACACGGTTTCGGGTTTCTGTCCAGTAATTTCTGGCTTGGCATTGAAAAACTTTCATATCTGACAAACCAAGCAAAGTATCAACTCCGAATTGACATAGGATTGTCCAACGGAACATCACTATTCGCATCTTATGATGCATTCAGGATAAGTGATGAATGGAGCCAGTATAGAATAAATTCTGTTGGAGCTTTCCTTGGGAATATAGGTAAGTAATTGTATCACAGGAAAAGAAACGCAAGTTTCATTATAGATTACTAAGAAAGCTTATGTATTTTTAAAAAAAATATATTTCACTTTTTAGGTTTGACTAATGACAGGTTGTCTATAATAAATTTATAAAATATTTTTTGAAGTTATTTCGTTATCAAAAGGAGACACCAAGTAAACACAATGTCACAAAGAGAGCCATTTTAGAATCTGGAAACTGGTTACTGCTGTTGCAAACAATCTTCTAATGTTTTGCAGAGCTCTCTTGTCCACCAAATATGGTCTTTGGAAATTGTTCTTGTCAACCATCTTGTGACGATCCTAGCGGTGTGAATAGATGCAATGATATCTGTGACAGGACGACTGAAGCGTGCGTTTGTACGAGTGGATTTCTTTGGAAAGACGGCAAGTGTGTCCTTCCCAGTGAATGCGGATGTTTTCTAACTCAGACTAACTTAGTTTTACTGGTATGTAACACCTTGAATTTAAATTCAGTTAAAGTGTCAGTGTTTGCTAAGTCAAAAAGTGATTACCATATTTCCATTTTTGTTATTCTTGCAGTCATCAAAACAGTATTGACATCTTTATGACGTCAAATACATTGGGCTTTATTGCTCACTTGTATTTCAGGAAAATATTGGGTTAACATTGCATCAACTTGAACATGACAAGGACAGAAAAATAGCTTGAATCCTTCTAAACGACTCAGTGTTGTCAATAAATGCTCGGAAGTACATTTTCACCCCCAAAATATTGCATATTGCAAGAGTTTTGAAGGTTACACCTCGAAAGGTTACACGAGAAAATGAATTTCCTGGATTTAGAGCCTTATTTCCTGTAAAGGAATTAAGTAACCGAGCTCCATTATTTTCAATTGTCTATTACTTTGTGTTACCAATCAATTATTTTACCTTGGGTATGAAAATTGTCCGTATCACAACTCAATAATTTCCTTCTAGTGCATTTGCTATTCCTGTCAGTTGATCTTAGAAACTTAAGATTGCAAGGAATTATTCTTCATTCATTTTTTTCTTGCATGCGTTAAAATACTTTTCTCTAGCCCGGGGATATTTATATTAACGAGGACTGCTCCGAGAAGTGCACTTGTAGCGACGGTGCACTTAGCTGTGATTCTAACTACGCCTGTGATCCTAATGCAGCATGTGAGGTTCGTGACAATGTACGGCGATGCTACTGTAATGTTGGCTACGAAGGTGACGGTGAAACATGTACACTGGTGTTTAGAGACTGTTACGATGCATATGAAGCTGGTAATAGCCAAGATGGTGTCTATACAATACTTCCAACAGGATGGCCAAGTAAACCGTTTAATGTATCTTGTGACATGACTACTGCTGGTGGGGGATGGACTGTAAGTAAAGAGAGTTAAATTAATGTTAGAGTATGCGAATTATGTAGCAGCTGATCTAGGCTTTATCTAAACCAATTTTGGATTTAGATTCCATCTAACAAATTGTTTTTAGGACGTTTCTTCTTGTTATTGTTTCATGAATATTGTATACAGAATCAATACAAAACAAGTGCTTTCACTTGTACCTCTTTTAATTTGTCATTTTGTTTCATGTTGCTCGGCACTGGTAACAATGCAACAGGACAAAATTAAAGCAAGTTCTTTTCACTGGGAATTTTCGGTCACAATTGCTGTAGATACCACACTTGATGGATATTTGCAATGTATCCAATATTTTTCATACTTTCTATATCCAGCATAGTAGTCAAATTATATCAAATACTTTTAAAATAGTTTTAATATTGTATTTCAAGTCGATTATTCTGTAATCGAATCCACTGGCTATTTTTCAATGTAAAAACAATTTTACCCTTATATTTTACGAATGACAGCTGTTTCAACGCCGAACTGATGGTGTCACGAATTTTTTCCGCAACTGGTCAGAGTACAAACAAGGGTTTGGTTCTTTACAAAGAGATGGCGATTTCTGGCTTGGGAATGAAAAACTCCACCATCTGACGAATCAGAAGAGTTACAAACTACGTGTAGACATCGTTGACTCGGGTGGTGCATCACATTACGGAGAGTATACAACCTTCCAAATTGGGAACGAAAATACTAAATATCATCTGCTTATCAACGGCCACAGTGGAGACACACGTATATTTTTATATAAATTTTCATTTCATTATAATGTTACTCGAATCGGTGACGAGCACTGGTGTTTAGTCAACTGCTACACTTGTAACTTTTTTGGTTTCAGAGAGAACTGATTCATCATCGCAGGCCTGTGTCATATATAGATTTTTTTGTCATGCACTGTAAGGTGCAGGATCTCTAGGGAAAACCCTTTCATCCCAACTTATGGCCCAACTAAGTAATTATGAAAGCCATCGCAAATCATTCATAGTAATTTATGCCTTCATTCTTTTTTGTTTATGAACTTCTTAGCATTATATACAAATGATAATTAACACAAAGCCACATGTAACATGTTTGAAAAAAACAAAACTAAAAATTTATGGTGTTTTGGAAAATAATATTTTTCCCCTGAATATAAGACAGAAAAAGGATTTGAAGATTTAAAATTAAACATAATTTGCTGTTTATGCTTAAAAAGGTATTCCCTACAAATTATACCAAAAACAAAGCTTATATCTTTTGTCGTTTCTGCATTTTAGAAAAAGTGATTTTTTTCGAAAATCGATATATCGAGTTTTGGAACTATATAAATTCCTTACTTTTTTCTCAATATATTTTGTACATCGATGTTCAATAGTATTATACAATCATTTTCTTAGAAGTTATGTCGGTGTATATACAATGATTATATTTTTAATACAGCAATTAAAATAATATAAATATATTGCAAAGTCACATTCCCTTAACTTCAGTCAATAGTGATAAACTCTGTGTGTACATAACTTTTGTTTCATTTCTACACAAGATAAGGCCATCGTTAAGTAATGTAAGCAAAAAATGAAAATGTTACATCTGTACAAAGCACGTAGCTGTAGTATTAAATTAGAGAAAAACAGTGACTGCTTTAAACAACATGAAGCACAAGTAAGAAAACACAAGTTGCAAATCGAAATAACCTCACTTTTGACAATAGAGGCTAACAACAATACAATAAAAGAGAAATCTAAGTAGCATTAATTCGAAAGAAATGGTATTAGCAACTTTGTTAAATTTCTTGGCTTTTTAAGGGGAACAGCTGGGCAAATATAGCTTTTGACTTACAATATGAATGTAAATTTCTTATTACATCGGAAATTGTGGAAAAATGTCAAAAGCTATTGAAAATAAAAAAAAAACGTGAACATTGGATTAATTGTGTTTCCTAAAGAGGAAACAATTATCTAAGCTTATAGATTTCTAAATTGATTATCTAAGGTAGAATGAACCAAATAAAGAGTTTTTCATAAAGCTAGCGGATAATGAAAAAGGCGAAAAGTCATGCAATTTTCAGGTATTTGAAATAAAAAACAAAGCAATACAAACTTGTAGGTTAAAAAAGATTTCACAATGTAACTATATGTGGAAAGGCACAATATTTCTCGCAATTTTGCACTCATTTGCAATTCAAATATTAAACAGTCCATCGTACAGTACATTCATTAGCATATTATGGAAAGCGTCAACTAGTGAAAGTAAACAACTATCTATTTTTTTCCGATCAGGTGATGCCATGCGGAATGCTAATGGAGGATTTTTCAGTACAAGTGATCAGGACAACGACGAATGCTATAATCACTGTGCAGAAGTACAGAAAGGAGGGTGGTGGTACAATCCTCAAACTTCTTGGTGTGGAGAATGCATTGATTATTATATTTACTGTGACCGTTTCCAAGTCAGAAGCGGCTGCACTAACGTGTGCGCTGGAGCAAACTTAAATGGCATGTACAATGGTGGCAATGGACAGAATATCTTCTGGTACAATAGTCATTATTGCAACCTCAACGCTGTTAATTTGAAAATTCGTCCATCTTTTATTTGATAATGCCGGACAAACGTCTTATCTTTTTAGCTGGTGTTTTTCAAAACATTCACCTGTAAACCAACTTTGTAATAAATGTCTCAGAAAAAGTAGCAAATGAGCGTGAATAACATCTAAATAATAATGGAAGATAAAATATTCTCTACAACAGTGAAATATATCATTATTATATGTTAACAAAAATTTCTTATTCTGATAACTTTAAGTCAAGATACAGTCAATAATACTTATCTTCCGTTTCGAAACGAGGACATATTTGCATATTTTACTTACTGGTTTCAGGACGCCAATCGGTTTACGTTGTGTCATGCAAAGTACAAGAAATCCACTGCAAGTGCAAGACAGTTGAGCAAAGAAAGATATGAAGCTCAAAATAATATATCCTAAAGTAAGTCTTACTTTTGTCAGTCAAGGTTCTGGCCCTCATTCCTAGTTAGTTATACCTAACTCCGTCTCAGAGACTTTCCCTACCTCTCTGGGAGATATATTACTTGCTAAGTATTGGGCAATTAGTCCGGTTTCAGATTGAGGTAAGTGCTCCTGCAATGGTCATTAATGCCACCAAGATTTTTCAATTCCCTACCATGTCTATGAACAGAAAATTTCAGATATATGGGTATCTTTGGGTGGGTTGGGGAAATATAGCAGGACATCTGCCAAGAGTCAAACTTGCTGACAAATTAAAAAAAGTTTGGGTGTAGGGAAAAGTAAATTGGCTATTATATAACACCCAGAAACTTAAGAGTATCAAATGATCTCTCAAGCCATTTGTCGTGAATTGTCTTTTGATTGACATACCCATTTTGGGAATCATTATGAGGTCATTAGAGGTCAAAAGGTATGAAATTCGATCTTTGACCTAAATTTTGACTATGCCATTTTAGAATCTAATTGTTCATAGTAAACAAACTCAGTTGTCCTATTTCGACCTGAAAAGATTTTAGTACGTGTCTCTAGACAATTGTAGGCGACTAATGTTCCACGGTTCTCATTAATGAATCACCAAGATGAAATGAAAAATCAGCTTATGAAAAAATTGTTAACAAACCTACTTTCAAAGCTCAGAAATAAGAATCTATTCATGGTTAAAAATCATTGCAAGCATGCAAGAAATGCATCATCTCGAGTTCAATTTTATAAGTACATACACAGTACATCTAATCGCACGTTAATAACTTGCATGTCAGCATGTGCATATCGATATCCTCGTGCCTTAATTTCTATACCCAACAAACTGTAAATCAATACAATGGAATATCAGTATATACAGCTTCATATAGACTATCGGACTGAGGTAAGTGCCACCTGGAATGTTCCTAAACCGTATCATGTTTTTGAGAATATCACACATTTGCATGAATGGAATAAAATCAGGTAAATACAGAAACAGGCTGGCCTGGAAAAATATACAAAGGGTATTTGCTTATGGTAGCCATTGTAGAAAAATCATATAACTACGGGGTAGGGGAAATTAAAATCGCCATGACCACACATCCAATAGTCCTTAAGTAATAAATGTCCCCTCCAAGTATCGATGTAGGAATGCCCTTTCATGTGATTGGCACATTTTACAACTAACGGGATGAATGAGGTTGAAATAGGTCACAAGGTCAGGAAATTGGGTCTTGACCCAGATTTGAACTACGTGCTTTAGAAAATTGAATTGAATTGCGTCCAGAAAAGGGTTAATTGATCTGTCCCCTTTTGACCTGAAACAGGTAACCATACATCTGCATCAGTTTAGATTTACTACTGTTTAATAATTTTCAACAATTAGTGTCAATTGACAAATCAAGTAAATTTAATGAAAAAGTTTTTTGTAAACGAATAACTTTTACATACTGGAACTCGCAATCTTAAATCACATGTGATGGTTAATATATGCAGTGTATCAATGTAACTCTAATGTTAACTCTTATCGTAATTAAAGAATTACAAGTAATAATATTTCTTCAAATCAATACTCTTGAGTCTTTGTTATATATAGTAAGGCTCACAGCAATACAGTCAAATGACCGCATACTGAGGCACTTGGAAATCTCCGTAACACCAAGTATGAGGTGCATGTTATGACCGACCATGACCTTGGAAATGCAGCCTGGAGGTGCAGCCAGTCACAGCTTCAAAAGTGCCTTTCCTTTCAAATAACTTCTTAGCTGCGATAAACAAATTTGTTGACGTTTGTGGAAGACTCATCTTAAGAAAGCGCAAAGAAGGAGGCAGAGTGGGGTAGAGTGAGGTGGGTTGAACAAGTTGGATTCTCGACTGTAGGCCTACATTTCTTTTGGGCAAATCTCATATCAGTGGAAGGGTAGTCGTTCCAGTATTTTGTTGCAAAGAGTCTTTGCACGAGGTATCAACACCATCAGTTGATGGTACAGAACCTCTGGTACGTTCAAACATCTGCTAAATTTTCGGAAATGGCGTTAAAAGGCTTGTCAATACCCTTAAACGCGTGTTGTGCTATTTACTTTGACCAAACACTTCGACAGTCTAACAGTGAGAAACGATAGAGTGTAGTCCTAATGTGGAAACCCTTAATGTGGAAACCCTTAGTTTTGTATTGGTCATACATTATTTTTGTTTAAAGGGCAAAACGGGGCCTTTGCTGCCCTGTAGCTCCTATGTATTCTGTCATTTGCTCACGACCATTGCACAAACGAATAAGAAGCAAAGTATAGAAACAAACATAGCGAGAACAGCAAAGGCCTAGGAAAGATGTTAATAAGGTCAGGAAAGTGCCTCATGGGCTGAACATTTTCCAGCAGTCCAAGGGGGATCCTCAGAATTATCTAGGAAACACATGGATAAGGTTTAAAGGATTACCGTAGGCCCGACGATGAATTTCAAAAAAAGCTAATCCAGTCCCATTAGGACACACACGTCACAGAGGAGTTTCAGACAGGAATTCATACGAGCCTAGGTCGACCGGTGCAATGCACCTTACAAGCCTGCACAACCCCTTAAAACTCTTAGTCAGGAGCCCATACAGGATCAAGTAAGGTCCGTCTAGAAAACTTCCTACCGGGTTTCATGACTATGCCAGGTGATGTTTCGGCATGAATAATCATTATATCACGACGAACTACAATTCTAAAAAGTTTTTTAACTCCTCCAATTATGACTTTCTTGAGGAGCTTGCGCGGGCTTTCAAATCCACAATACGCAACAGTATAACCTGAAGTCATTCACCTAGTAAGACCGCGTACTTGCTCTACATTGCTCCCTTGAAACTTTTGGTGTGTCGGGTGTTCATGTATCTCAATCTGACAACCCGAACCCATTTCAAACCATGTTTGGCGCCTGATCATCAAATGTTGTGCTATGTTTTTAAACTGTTAAAAATGGTTGTTGTTTGCACTATTCCAAACTCAGTGGCGTCGCCAAGGGGTGGGGCAGGGGGCACGTGCAACCCTAAATGTTGGCTCTTCCTCCAGTGTGCTCCTCCCAAATAATATTTTGGGGTATGAAAAAAATATGCACAAACACACCCGTCATGCACTCTTTTACAGGAACACGAAAACCCACTGTCACTTAATAAGCCAAACATATGGTTAAATTGCACCAAATTTGATTTGTTGAACTATGTGATAGACTGCCTTATTGTTTCCACATCCATGTCCAACAACTATGGGACTACTGCGTGTGTCCTCTCACTTCAATACAATTCGCACATAATCTTTTAGTAGACAAGGTAGTTTCTCAACATTAATTGATCCTAAGCAGCATAAATGGATGTATTTTTAAGGCTTAATGCAATCTTAACATTATTCGTTGTCTCCACTCACCCCATTGGGCCTCTCCCCATCATTAAATCGTTAGTGAGAGTAAGGTTAACAAAAATGCCTAATTCTAATGGTCACAATTTACAAATACCCCAGAGCCCGGTGGTCTTCGCCTCCTGGACCCCCATGAAGCGCGATTGCATTACCTCACCAGGGGCTCACAGTGCGCAAGACAGCTTTTGCCGTCCGGGCTTCTCGGTAAGTTTGTGCGCCGTTGAATCTCTACTCTTTTGGGAAAAGCTTCAAGAATTTGCCTGAAATGTGCAAACGAGATGACAGGCAGGGGGAATGGGCACAGTTGAACTGCTGAGCTAACTCCATAATCCCTGCCGCCTATGGAACTAACACTGACGTAACGTCTAACTGATGATACATGGGGAGGGGTGCCATACAGGAACTTCATCGTGGTCTGGTTAGAAAGCGAGGAAAACAGTGACCATAATATTGTATGCCCACTCTGAAGGGCTAAACACAAACTGTGGGCATTTGCAAGCTGGTTGGGCTGTTTATCTTAGACATACTGTCAGAGCCCTTTCCGGTATCTAACGTCGGTTTCTACCGGGTCGGCTGCATTGCGGTTTTCAAGAAACTCACAGCCAGGACCGCCGACAAACTACTTAACACTTACAAAGATACAATCAAATCCGTTAGATTCAAGAGAACTGTTAAATACAACCTAATTATGATTGTTCGTTGATTGACGTAACATTAATCAAATGGGAGATATCAACCGTATCGTAAACCTGGCAATAATACACTGTGTCTAAACATTAATTCCAACCACCCGCCAACGGTCCTTAAGCACTTCCCATAATTAATTGCCAATCGTGTGTCTGAGTTATCATGCCATGAAGACGCTTTTAATGCCTCTTTAGGAGTTTATGATAAGGCACTGAACGACAGTCATGTGGATTCAAAGCTAAATTAGAGTACTCGCCTGAATCTCCTAGTTCATAATCCCAAAGAGAAATAGAAAAAAAAAATATTTGATTCAACCCACCTTGTCTTGCCGGGGTTGGTTTTCAGTTTGCTCCTGACAAGGCGATGGTTTTGATTGGCGGTTGTCTTCTGGTAATAACAGGGGGTCGGTAAAAATTTCGTCAATATCCTCATCTAAACTCAAAATAGGCCATTCCTTCTCAATAACTTTTGGGCTTAATAATGCTGGCTTTGAGTAGACGAGCATTTCAATCCCCGGACCACAGTCTTAACTGCCTTAAGTTTGCAATCATCCATGGTAACATGACTCAGCACAACAAAAGAATTCTAACTGAACCGCAACCTAACTAACTGTTGGTTCACATCGACTTGGGTTAAGTAGAATTTTAAGCTTTCTTTATAACGTCCAATTTACAAGAAGTAAATAACAGTGAGTCACTTTGCTCTCTCACCTGAAGAAGGACCAGGGGTCCAAAATTAGTGTAATGTGTAATTTGTTTGTTACAGTGTACTATGTTGGAACCATAGACATAACCAGTGTTTGTTTGTGTACTTGTATGTTTCCAACACGTGGAACTTTCACCCATGAATGTATATTATAACCCTGGCGTGTTATACGTGTCAGCTGTGGAGCTTTGCGGAGCCGTGTGAAGCTCCAAGGGATTATGCGGAGCCTTGAGGAACACTTGGTTTATGTAAAGCTCTCAGATCCCTGTATTGAAGCGCTGTCTACTATTAAGATTATTTTATTGTACAAGAGTTGTACCTCTATGTGGTTATTGTCTGTTGTTAGAAATTATACACAGGATGACCCCCCATTGTAAATGTCAATTATTTTTATCTGCTGTTTTACACATGTGGTGTAGCTTTATGTAATGTTACGCAATGAGATTCGCTTTACAAAGTGTTTCATGTATTTTGACATTCCTAAGGTAAACCACGAATGGTTTTCCAACCCTGGATAAATTTAAAAAACATTTTAGCTGTCATGGTAAGCCTTACTCTTATCTTCATGTTAAAGGGGTGATTATTTAAAGCCTATTATCAAAGGGATCATTTAGAGGGGGGTAGCCTATACGGGTACGTGCTAGACAGCCTAACAGTCTCATTCAGATTCGGATTCAGACCCATACTCATACTCCTGACACATACCCGGACAGATAGCAGAGGGGTTAGCTAACAAAGTAGCTTACACGTAGGCCTATAGTTGTTAGCAGGCCGACGCCTTTAAGCTATAGAGCGAGTGTTCCATTTCATTTCTTTCATTTATTCATTCCAGTATAAATGTAAACATTTATAAATAGGAGCAGTAAAATACATTCATATGAGGAATAATTAATATAAAGGTTGAGAAGGTTAAGATAATAGTTTAATATATACAGTAACAACATATCTACGTATACAAAGGTTAATACATAAAACAACACAACAAACTACATCAAAACTTCAACAAGGAATCTATGTGCTCAGATTGAATGAATAATGCAGCACGATAGATAAAAGAGTTTCTAGAATCTTGTGTTCAGTAATTGGCAAGATGTGTGAATTCTTAAGATTTCTGCTCTATTTTTGCAGGAAACCCATGGGTGCAGTAGACAATGGATGATTTTGATCATTATTAATCTTGTTTATATATATAAATATATATATATATATATATATATATATATATATATATATATATATATATAGCAGAATATATATATATATATACATATACATATATATATATATATTCAAGGTCAAAGTACTGCGTAGCACTTATGAAGTAGGTAGGTAAAAAAGAAGTAGTAAATAGTGCTAAAAGTTTGTGAAAAATTCCACGACGTTTCGGGTTTAAACCCTTCATCAGGTGGCACAAATGCAACTGATCGTTGACACGGCCAAACGTACATATTAAAAAATACACTGTACTGTCAGTGTTGTGTCAGTATATGTGCCATGCTTTTTTTCTTTTCCTTTTTCTCTTTTTCATTCTAAGTAATTATTTTGTACTCTTTAAATGTTATATACTTTTATTAGTCTCTTATACCCCATATTGGGGAGATATAGAGAATAAATTGAACTTGAACTTGAACACAATAAAATTGGGCACGGTAAAACCGGCTAGGAAAACAGACAGTGTTAAGTGGTTACCACAAGTCAATGCAGGAATTGCTGCGTTATAACAGTTCAAGTCTAACGTTCAGACCATGTGGGGACAGGGTTCCAAGTTTCATGATTAGGCGGTTTTCGGCAGCTAGGCGGTCATAATCGGAACCTCGACAAGAGATGGCCGCCGAAACCATCAAGTCACGGATCGAGCATGTTGACACGGGATTGAAGTGTGTGGCTACAGGGAACCCTGGGAGGTTCTGTTTGATTGACCTCAGGTGCTCAGTGACTCGGTCAGCAAGACGACGTTTTGTTTCTCCCACGTACAGTATGTTACAGCGTTTACATACGAGAACGTAAACAACATTGGCTGAAGTACAGGTAAAATGCTGATGAACGTTAAACCGGTTGTTGTTGGGACCTACAATGGAAAGGTTTTTGTCATAACTGACCACCGGGCAAGTAATGCATCTATATATATATATATATATATATATATATATATATATATATATATATATATATATATATATATATATATATATATAAATCGTAAAACAGGAAACAAATAAATTCATCACTAGTTGACTTAAAGAGTACAAAATAATCCAAGATTTAATTCGAAATTTTCGGTTTCCCTGGAACCTTCGTCAGCGAGATCAGAGAGTGAAGTGAGTACAATAATTAACTTAGCCAACAGCGGAGATACAGTTTAAAAACACAAGATGATAGGTGATGAAAAGGTGTAAATAAGTGGAATAAGCAATTACGTTGTCTGATGGAAAGTGTACTGATTCAAAACACCGAGGTCTTTGTTTAGCCCCGTGATGTGCGAATTTAGTTTCAAAATCCAATTAAGTTCGGCGGACTTGCGGTGTTCAGTACAAACAAAATTGCTTGCTTGCAATGAGGGTTACTTTAAGATTATCAAGGGAATGACGGGGAAGATTAAAGTGCACCGCCACGGGAAAACCTGGAGTGTTATCACGAATAGACTTTTTATGGTTGTTAAACCTTAAGCGAAAGGAAGTCTTGGTTTCACCTACGTAAAGACCCTCATTACATAAATTACAGTGCAAAATGTAAACCACATTACAAGAGTCACAATTTAGATTAGGGGGATTCATGGCAAATTTTACACGGGGGATGTTGACATGTTTTCCAAGGGTGATGTGTTTGCAGATCTGGCAGCGTTTTTTGTTGCAGCCAGTGTTGCCCTTAATAGATTGACTGGGGGTGGGTAATTTGGCGGAAGTAAGGGGCCTTCTGAGATTAGGGGTTGACGGAGGGCCAGGAGGGGAGGGTTGGAAAAGATAGTCGGGAGAGTGGGTTCGTCTGTAAGGGTGGCAAAAGTTTGTTTCAAGGTGCGAGCAAGTCGGGGGATTAGAGGTTGAAAATTGAAAACGAGGCGGATGCTTTTACTGGGGGTCTTAACTTTCTAGGATAGAAGATCAAGACGCTGGAGGGCGGCAGGATTAAGTAAACCCTGTTTGATAATATGGATTGGGTAGCCATATGAAAGAAAATGCCGGGTGAGGGAAGAAATTGAGCGTTCGTAGTCGATAGGGTCGGAAAAAATGCGTTTAATGCAAAGACATTGGCTATATACAATAAGTAGAGAGGTTGCCATCCTCCCTACTTCCCTATATTGCAAACCTACTGACAAACACCTCTTGCTTCATTTTGATAGTGTCCACCCCAACAAACTTAAAAAGTCAATTGTATATAGCCAATGTCTTTGTCAACTAGTGGTGCATTTATTTGTTTCCTGTTTTACGATTTATTTTCTCGGAGTACACGTGGAAATCTCCTCTTTAATTATATATATATATATATATATATATATATATATATATATATATATATATATATATATATATATACACACATATATATATATATATATATATATATATATATATATATATATATATATATATATATATATATATATATATATATATATAAGGGTGTGAGGTGTGAGAGGTGTGAGAGCCACGTTCACGGTCTTAACCGTGACCTCTCTTTCATGGCCAACAAGCGTGACCATTGAGGTCACTTGCACTTTCTATTCACGTAGCATCTAAGTTTAGCGCCTCATTATTTCTGTCGAGAAAGAACCTAGGTGGTTCGAAACGTCCAGTTTTTGTAGCTTTCGGTTCATATTCTGTCATATTTTGCAAATTGTTTTTCACCATTCAACAACGATTTGTTAACAGAATGTGCCGTGTCTTTCGTCTTTTTTGGTTGGTGATAGAGGCATTGCTTTTGCTCAACGTTCTTCGTTTATTTCTACTTCACCAATTATTTCTACTTCACCAACGCACGGATTCCATCATGTTACTTGGTCCACGACTCAATGCCCAAGCACTCTGTGACCGACGCTACCATGAGACACTGTTACGTAAGTTGGCGCAAACTCAATCTGATATTCATTTTCTCACGTCTTGTAAGAAATTGGACCTAATTCCGAAAGGCCTCAGGAAAAAAAATCCCCTCTCATACCAATCTTCTCCTGCGGCGGCCAGTATCTGCCGTCAAGCCTCCGGCAAGCTCTGCAATGTAGCCCTTAGTCTCAGTTACAGCAAACAGAGAAAACTTAACGAGACTATCAGCAACAATGACTGGAAACGCAACATACACCCCCAGTCCCAACAGGAGGCTGTTCAGCATTTTTTTAAGGAATGAAGCTTATTCTTCTTACGTGAGAACCTGCTTCAAACGCAAGGACGCCAAACTTTCTGCTCTTTTGGGGGATAATATTATTTTATCTAGCCTAGCAGCACAGGGGCACCCTTTCACCACCAACTTCTTTAAGGCCAATTCCCACCATTCAGCCTCCGGTACGACCCTCGATAATCCACGTGACCTCCAGTTTATCAACCTCAGCAATGAACCTCTTTCTGAACATCAGAGGAGCCTATTGAACAAGCGGCTATCTTTCTGCCCCACCAGCAGTATTGACGACGTTGATCTCAGTCACTCTATCTCCCGCTTCAATAGGAGGGTGAAACTCGCGGAATGGGCCCCACACAGAGAACATATCAGAGGCCCCCCTCCCCTCAGACACCCGCTTTTACATAAACGTGATTGGACGCCTAATGCCAATCGGAACCGCTATATAGACTGTTTTACACTTAGTGTGGAACAACATCTCTGAGATTTTCTCAACAAGTCAACCATTTGTCTGGATCTAAGACCGACAACCTCTCCAGTCAGGAAAGACAAGCTCTCCGGGAACTACGCTCCAAGGAAAATATCGTGATTAAGCCGGCTGATAAAGGAGGAGCCATTGTCTTACAAAACCGCGAGGACTACATATCTGAAGCACACAGACAACTTGCTGACAACAGTTTTTATTCTCCGCAATCTTCAGACCAAACATTAGAAGTTATGAAGAAGCTTCGTTCTCTTTTGCAAAACTTTGAAACGGACACTCAAGAGGACATTAAGCAATTATTACCTCCAAATCCTTGTTCTGGATATTTTTACCTCTTACCCAAATGGCACAAGATTTATTCTTTACTTGAGCAAGTTGTATAGACTCTGAAAAGCCCATCAATGACGGGAATGTTATTCATCTAGCTCGTCAAGTACTGTATCACTCCACCGGGTAAACCCATAGTTTCAGGCATTAATACCCCTACTGAGTATCTATCTGCCTATATTGATAGTTTCTTACAGCCCCTACTAAAATCTATTCCTAGTTATATACAGGATACTACCCATTTTTAAGGCGTCTCCGGGAATCCCCTACATTCAGGAAGGTTCATTCCTAGTCTCCCTTGATGTTTCATCATTGTATACTAATATCCCTCACGAGGAAGGTACCAATGCCTGTCGAGAATTTCTACTCAAGCACCATTCCCCCCAGCAGAACCAATGAGTTATGTTCACTCATAGAGTTCATCCTCAAAAGTAATCATTTCCAGTTTCTTGACAGGTTCTACCATTAAATAAATGGTACCGCCATGGGGACCAAGATGGCCCCCAGTTTTGCTAATCTTTTTATGGCCTCCTTAGAACAACCCCTACTCGAGGCCTCCCCTAAGAAACCGGCTTTCTATGTTCGGTATATTTTTCTGATTTGGTCTCATGGCTTACAGGAATTACTTAAGTTTAAGGATTTTGTAAACTCATTCCACAGTACCATTAAGTTCACTATGGAATATTCCCAAAGTCATTTGCCTTTTCTTGACACGGTTGTACATTTGACAGGCTCCTGTATTGAAACCTCTTTATTTACTAAACCCACGGACAGCCATTGTTATTTACAATTTGAGAGTTTCCACCCCCCTCACATAAAGCATTCTATCATTTTTAGCCAGTTTCTAAGAATTAAACGTATCTGTTCCACTGAGGTCGACCAGTCACGTCATATGATCAAATTTGCAGGACACCTTTTTAACAACGGTTATCCCTTCAAACTCATTGACAAATACTTCAAAAAGGTCCAACCAATAGACAGAGACCGTTTGCTCCTCTACCATAGCACGATTAAAAACAAACGAATCCCCCTTACAATTACCTTCAATCCCAAACTTTCCCCCCTACTCAATAGAATCAAGACTTCGTGGCGTAATCTGAGCCTGGACCCCTCTATCAGAGATGTTTTCAATGAACCCCAAGTTATTGCTTTCAGGCAACCGCGCAGTTTACGTAGTCTCCTAGTACACACCAGGCTTAATCCCTCCCCGGATACCCCGACAGGAGGAAATTCTCCATGTGGTAGTAAACGTTGTCAGGTGTGCGATCACATGATGTCGGAACGCACTGTGCATGTCCAACCCAAGGGGATTCAATTATCGCCGGGCCCGTACTCATGTAATTCCTCTAATGTTATCTACCTATTAGTCCCACGATCTCTTGTATTGGTGAAACTTCCTCCAAATTTAGATTTAGATTCAATAATCACAAAGCCAGCATTCGCAACAAAAGCACTGGGCTCCCTGTTGCAGAACATTTTAACACACCTAACGACAGCGTCCGCGACTTGAAGTTTACTATTTTGATGGGAGGTTTTTCTAATACCGAGGCTCGTAAAAAGCAAGAATTCAAACTAATCTTGAGGTGTGAGAGCCACGTTCACGGTCTTAACCGTAACCTCTCTTTCATGGCCAACAAGCATGACCATTGAGGTCACTTGCACTTTTTATTCACGTAGCATCTAAGTTTAGCTCCTCATTATTTCTGTCGAGAAAGAACCTAGGTGGTTCGAAACGTCCAGTTTTTGTAGCTTTTGGTTCATATTCTGTCATATTTTGCAATTTTTTTTTCACCACTCAACAACGATTTGTTAACAGAATGTGCCGTGTCTTTCGTCTTTTTGGTTGGTGATAGAGGCATTGCTTTTGCTCTACGCTCTTCGTTTATTTCTACTTCACCAACGCACGGATTCCATCATGTTGTAATGTATATATATATATATATATATATATAAATATATATATATATATATATATATATATATATATATATATATATATATATATATATATATATATATATATATATATATATATATATATATATATATATATATATATATATATATGTATATATACATATATATATATATATATATACATATATATATATATATATATATATATATATATATATATATAGGTCGAAAAAGGTAGTAAGAAGTGCTTAACAGTTTGAGGAAAATTCCACGATTCGGGTATAAACCCTTCATCTGGTAGCAAAAGTGCAACTGAACAAAAACAGAGAAGATACACGTTAAAAGAAGGCACGTAAAAACCGGTTGAAAAAAAGAACACGGTAGTAAAACTGCGATATGGAGGCTGAGTAAAACTGGTAAGAGGTGATTTCAAAAGGGGGAGGGGAGTTAAAAAGGTCCATTCTAACGTTAAGAATGTGTGGAGAGAGGGTTCCGATATTTATGATAAACCGGTTTTCGGCATATAGACGATCACGGTCAGACCCTCTGCACATTTTAGCTGCGGTAACGACTAAGTCCTTTATCGAGCACAGTGATGAGGGGTTGAAATGTTTGGCTACCGGAAAACCTTGAATGTTTTGTTTGATTGACCTAAGGTGTTCAGTGACTCGGCCCGCGAGGCGACGTTTGGTCTCTCCCACGTACAAACAGTTGCAACGTCCACAAAGTAAAATGTAAACCACATTGGTGGAGGTACAAGTAAAGTGTTGGTTAACAGTGAATCTGTTGCCGTTAAAGGGATTTGCCAGTGACAAAAATCAATGACTTCAAAAAATGCAGAAAAGTTTTCTCTTCTAGGTGGTAAAAACCGCATCTCAATAGCTGGTTGCGTTTGGAAAATACTAATTTTCAAAGAAACGCAATTTTTTCTCATGATAAAGTGCATTATGGGAAATCTGTGATGTCATCGCGGCACATTAATTTGACAAAGCATTGAATTTCTTTATGATATCGACACTGTTGTAGGGAATATTTAGCAACTTTGTTTGTTATGCCGTACATATGGTGTAGATTTATGCTAAACCTACATGGGAAGATATTCAAACATTCCAACAGTATCAAGTTTCAAGGACAACAGGACATCCAATTACAATGGAAAACAAAAGAAATCTGAGGCAATGTGCCCACTTTACATAACATTCCGTGACCTTGATGAGAACTGGAGGTATTTTTTGACAAAAATAAGTAATCTTTAATATTAGATATCTTGAGTTAGGAAACGAGTATTGCTACGGGGTTTAGTGGGTATTAACTGAAATTTTTTTCTCTCTCACATGGGACCCTTGTGAAAAGCCACTGGAAAATGCCTTTAATAAGGACCCAAAATGTCGATGAGGGTGTTCTTGCTAACCACTGGGCATGTGTTGCATCTACCTCGGTTACAGGGGAATGTTCCTGGGGTGTTTCCCTTGGGCTGTAGTGGATGGGAAGCCCGAACTAAATGATAAGAAATATTCTTTTCAACTCTGTAGGCCGTAATGGGGGGGGGGGGGTTCAGGGAAAAGTTCACGGGTTGAAGGGTCTTGCTGAAGGATCTCTACATTCTTGTAAACGGCACGTATGATGGGGCGTACCGATGGGTGATATGACATAGCCAAAGGAAAGCGTAGATTGGTAGACGTCTTGGCCCTTTTACTCAGCGCCTCCTCTATATTGGTTCCTTTGATTCTATGTAGAGCGTCAGAGAGGTCCTAAGCCTAAGGGTTACACTTAACAACAAGTAGGCTAAATTGTGAAAACGAAGGATTCATTCACGCACAACTAAATTAAACGGTCTTTCTAAAGATTTAAAGAGGTAATATCAATGTATGGTTTACTTCTGCTAGTGAATCTGCTGAATAGTCCCCAGTGTTGACAACAGAGAGTTACATCAGTGACTGCCGCAGACTAAAACGGGGTAAGTGATATACAAAAGCATATACCAGGAGAAGTTCCGTACACAAGAATATCGGTGGCTTCCAATCTTCTCGGAGACTGAGATACCCCCTACTCCTTAATGGCATACACCTAAGGCCAAAACCTGTGGGTTTAAGAAGTATTCACAACATTGCCGAGATGAGGAAAATTTAGGGTTTACATGGCCCAATAGGTCTTAAATACTAATAGTTATTTCCTAATAGCGAAGCTATTCTTTATCTCCCATAATTTTTCTTTTCTCCATTTCCTCTTTTTGAGTTAAGCAGACAGACAAAGAATATTTTACGGACATTAAGCATAATTAAGTGCAATAACGCTAAAAGCAGCTTACACTCCGTCATATGCTAGTGTTGCAAATTTTTATTTATATGCCTCACTCTCAACAGAATGAGCAGCTTCATATTTTGACCACTTTATCCGTCATCCTGTAGATGGAACTCTCATAATGCCATCAGTGGATGTGCAGTAACTTAAACTTTGGTGCACTATGCGTATGCGGAGTTCTGTTTAAAGTGTTTGGCATTTAACTACATTTTATTTCTACGGTACTAAACACAACATCTACACGTCACATGGACTGAACATTTCGGTTTAAGTAAGTTATTGTGAATTGCTCTTGGCACTTTATTTGATACCTCGTAAACGTTCAGTATGGGTTCTCGGCCAATTTTGTCAGTTTATGGATTTCTTCCTTTATCTTTGGGTTTGATAATCGCCTTTACTGTACGCCATTCGGTAAGTCAGAATATTATTCACTTATTAACAAATTTAAGATATTGGTTAATGTCGAGCGCAACATAAACATGTTTAGTTCCAGTGTAAGGTCTAGTAACTTTACTTTCCTAGATACATATTAATCACTCGAATTGAATTCGAAAAGATCATTTGCGAATTCAAGGTAACGGCAAAATCGTCTGGCTTCGATTAGTGTTGTTTTAACGTATTTGCCCGAACATAGAAGTCAAAGAGTTTGCAATTATTTGTCTAAGGTTACACACACATTTCAGACCTCGAGTTAACGAAGAGCATTGTCGGATTTATTTCTTATTTTACTGTAACTAAATATCTAACATAAATATCAAGTTGTCATACTTCTTAAAAGCTAGTTGCATTATTTATAATTTCGTACACTCTGCATATGGTGGAGATCTTTAAGAGTTGCTAAAATTTTTAGTGCTTGTTAGAGTATCCCTTAAAGTTAGGGCGACATGCAACCAAAAAGAGCTATTGGAATTGGCATTTGAAGGGTAAAATTATCCTGTTGGAATTATTTCAATATCGTTCACCATATACATGCCAGATGTTATTCTTTAAACTGTGAGGGATTCTGAAGTAACTCATTACCTATGTAACATTAAGGATGTTTGGTGTTCCTCAGTATCTTCATTTAGTTTATATAAACCCTGTATTAATTATCTCTTAATTACTCGTCAGATAGTTTACAGTGTGGTTAGTGCATGATATTGGTATTTTTAAGGAGATAAGTGTTAACTTCTAAAATAACCGCTCCTTAGAACGAAGGTTAAAAAAGAAAGGATAGCATTGCGCATATTTTGTGAGTTTTTTCTATGTCATAACGTTGCATATTTAGCTTTTCTTTATTCATGACATGTGCTCAATTAAACTATCCTGTTAAACTATCGATATTTGATACACCTTGGCGGGAATTGCAGCTAATTACTACGATTTTTACGCCTTTTACACCACAATATATAAACGATGTCATTTTCATATCACCAAACCTTCAAACAACGTAGGTTTGTCTTTAATTTGAAAACAATAAATATTTATTCGAGATGTTCTTGAGGATGCAAGCCTTTTGGCTTAGATGGGAAATTGCTGAGAACAGTATTTGGCATTTCTTATAGCAGAATATTGTAATATAAAAATACGTCGAGAGCCCTCTTTGCAAAGGAGCAATAAGCAGTACAAATGTACTTCTTTGTCCTTGTCAGAGATTTCACAATCAAATGTAATCTGAAAAATTACAAGAAAATATTCGATACCATGTTGTGATTTAATTTGAGTCACAAATCCAAGCATTAATTCTCCCCCGTATAATAATTCCTTACTTCACGTACTGGAGTCAAGTCAGTCAAGAAGTCAAATACTACTTGTTATTAATAGATAAGTTATCATTCTTCTCAAACTCTGGTTATGTTATACTACATATTTACGTTTCGCTGCAAACAACAGCAAACAACAAAAACGCGAATTCAAATGATGTGGTCCAAGCGTTGCAGTTCATTTTATTCCCACCTGCAAGTCTTGATATGGCAATTTAGACCATTCGAATGACGACATTTGTAGTATAATGCAGAAACAAAATCATTGAACAATTAGTGTTCAATCCGTTACAAAAAAGTTTCCAAAGTTCTTCAACAGACACGGACAAGACTTATGTGTTTCTTTTTTCATTAAATTTGATTTCGTGCTTTAATCAATGTCTTTGCACAAGGAGTATATTAGGGCCACCTAGTCTTCTAAGACACAGGCGGTTACCTTGTTAATACACAGTGCTAGTCTCAATTTTATAAGGGTAGTTCAAAGGCCGTAATCGCAACTCATTTACTGCCTATAATTCAGTTATAACTTTGCATTATTGGAGCCAGTCTGTAAAGGTGCATATCGAAAAAAGCAGGAACGGTCACATAATGCCAAGATCTGCATTGTAGAATCCAATGAAAGAGTAAACGTCGACTGGCAACAAGGGCCTATCAAATTACCTTTCCATTAAATGTTTTGCTTTTAGAGAAAACAAGATGAAAGCAGTTGTAATATTTATATTGATGAAAATTCTAAAGAAAGCACTTGAAAATGGATGTTAAAAGTAAAAGGTTATGCAAATGGCTAAAGTCCTTGTTTTTTTAAGATATTATGGTTTTTATTCATGGGTTCAAGTAAAGTAAGTATTATAAGTGTGTCTGTACATTGAGATCCGTCTTGTAGTAGAAACGATGTCAACAAGTGCAAGGGTTTTTTTTAGATAAAACTTTCGAATTTGAAAGAATTATCTATGAATCACTGAAACTTTGCTTTTGCAAAGCGGACTAACAGTAGTGTGCTCATTTTTTTCCTGATCTTTTTTCATCTGACTCGGAAATCAACGCAACTTAGATAAAAAAAAATAAATAAACTTATTTTGATTGATAAAATGCAAAGTTACGGTTCATATCTTCAATAATCTGCAAAAAACCCTGAGCATATCTTACTAAAGATAAATTTCCAACGAATTGTTTGACCAATGGCATGTTAATCATGCTTTTAAGTAAATATGCGATCTAGGTATGCTTTGTTTTGACGAAGTCACTGTGTTTTTATGGAACGCCGAAACCGCAACATGTTTCGATGATGGTCCATTTTTTCATAATAAAGATCACTTTTACGGTAATAAAGAACGCTTTTTCAACGATGAAATCACTTTTACAGTAATAAAGAACGCTTTTTAAATGATAAACATAACTTTTACAGTGATGAAGAACGCTTTTTTAAGGATAAAAATTACTTTTACAGTGATGAAGAACGCTTTTTTAATGATAAAGATCAGGTTTACAGTGAAAAACATCACTTTTTGAATGATGAAGGCCCAAAATGTCTTAATGAAGGCCGAAAATAGTTTCATGACGGCGCAATAGCACTTAATAATGATGCAAAAGTACACGAAGAATACTTCTCACTTGAAGGCCTTTTTTTAAATGGTCCATTTTAAGGTGATGGTGTGATTGTTCTTAATAAAGATGCAAAAGTACACGAAAAACACTTTTCATTTGAAGGCTGATTTTTAAATGGTCCATTTTAAGGTGACCACGTGATTGTATTTAATAAAGATGCAAAAGTACACAAAGATAAGCTTTAATTTGAAGGCAGTTTTTCACATGATCCATTTTAAGGTGATGGCGTGATTGCATTTAATAAAGATGCAAAAGTACACGAAGAACAGTTTTCATCTGAAGGCCGTTTTATAAGTAAAGGTCCATTTTAAGGTGGTGGCGCCCTTCATATTCATTAGCCAAGTCCCGCCAACTTTTAGCCAATGATCGTTCACGTGTATTGTATAATATACAATATAGCCTATATGAAAGCTAAGTTAGCCAAGTCAGGGCTAGCTGAGGCTAGGCCGGCTGTTGTGTACCGTACGTCGTGCGTTTACCGCGACCGCGCGCCTGCCTTGCCTGGGCTAAAAGACGGGATCTGTCACTGCATTGGTTGTCGAATCAAACTTTAGAAAAAGTAGTAGCCTAATATAACATTGCACCGCAATGGAGTCCATTCTGCTGGAACTGGGCTACTCTCAAGGGGTGGTTGATAGATTCAATGGCGAAGGGGTGAGATACGAATTTAGGCCTTTGGGCCGTCAGGCCTAGGCCAGCCTAGCCTACATTCCCTAGCCTAGGCTAGGCTTAGCCTCTTAGGCCATACTGCAAGGAAACCCAGCCTAGCATGAGGGGCTAGCGTTGGCCCAGTTAGGCCCATATTGGCTAGTAACGTATCTAGCCGACCTAGGCCTTGAAGGCCAGAGGCTACAGTGGTATTCATTCAAAACGTCCCTTTACCAAACCGTACCCGCGCATTTCAGCTAGGCCTACCACAACCCCCACTGCTTTTTACCAAAACGTCCCTTGGTATTATAGGCCTAGGCCAACGTCCCCCTCATATGATACATAATGTTGTACTTGAAACTTCTTATAGGAAAGGAATAGGCCTAGGCCTATTTAATTGACTTGTTGCCGAAATTAAGAAATCAGTGATAGTTTGCGGCAGTGGTGGAGCTACCATATGGACAGAGGGGGCGGTCGCCCCCCTTGACGGACTCAAATCGCCTATCGGCGCCCTCTCTGGGTTTTCCCCGTATTGAGACATAGGGTATCTACTTACTTCGAAGCGCCCCTACAGGCAAGTTTTGCCCCCCTCTGACCGAATTCCCTTCGTCCGCAACTGGTTTGCGGTTTTCAGAAGTGTAATAGGCCCTAGGCCTAGGTATCATGACAAAAGAAACCTTAGCTGAGCTCCCCTCGCAACCGTTATCTGGTTCTCCTATTGGATAAAAAAAAAAGGCGGAAAAAGGGGCGGTTCCAATCTACCCAGTAGAAAACTGCAAAACAGTTGGTGCAGCTGCGTCGTGAACGACTGTCCAGCCTTGCTGTTTTTATATACTATAGCAGCTAGTGTTTTTACTAACACTAGGACCGCCTGTGTGCATATGCCTAGCGTTATGCCCTACCGCTTTATGTATTCAGGTTAGGCTACAAGGTGTAGCGCTTAACAGTTAAAACGTCCCTTTACCAAAATGTCCCCACTAAAGTTAGGCCTTTTTGGTCAAACCATCCCCCCGTGAGAGTGCCAAAATGTCCCGTATCAAAACACTGGATTGTTTTAGTTTCATAAGTTTTTGAATTAGGCTAGCCTAGGCCTAGGGGCCTTTAAGTAACAATAGCTACATCTATGGGCTAATTTTCTGCTTCTTCAAGGAAAATGAAATAAAAATTGCAACTTACAGCTACTAACGAAGTTACGTGTTGTAACAGTATAGCCTATGCTGTATGATTAGTTTGTACGGTTGCAAGGGGAGCTCAGCTAAGTTTTCTTTTGTCATGATACCTAGGCCTAGGGCCTATTACACTTCTGAAAACCGCAAACCAGTTGCGGACGAAGGGAATTCGGTCAGAGGGGGGCAAAACTTGCCTGTAGGGGCGCTTCGAAGTAAGTAGATACCCTATGTCTCAATACGGTGAAAACCCAGAGAGGAGGCGACGATAGGGCGCGATTTGATTTGAGTCCGTCAAGGGGGGCGACCGCCCCCTCTGACCATATGGTAGCTCCACCACTGCCGCAAACTATCACTGATTTCTTAATTTCGGCAACAAGTCAATTAAATAGGCCTAGGCCTATTCCTTTCATATAAGAAGTTTCAAGTACAACATTATGTATCATATGAGGGGGACGTTGGCCTAGGCCTATAATACCAAGGGAAGTTTTGGTAAAAAGCAGTGGGGGTTGTGGTAGGCCTAGCTGAAATGCGCGGGTACGGTTTGGTAAAGGGACGTTTTGAATGAATACCACTGTAGCCTCTGGCCTCCAAGGCCTAGGTCGGCTAGATACGTTACTAGCCAATATGGGCCTAACTGGGCCAACGCTAGCCCCTCATGCTAGGCTGGGTTTCCTTGCAGTATGGCCTAAGAGGCTAAGCCTAGCCTAGGCTAGGGAATGTAGGCTAGGCTGGCCTAGGCCTGACGGCCCAAAGGCCTAAATTCGTATCTCACCCCTTCGCCATTGAATCTATCAACCACCCCTTGAGAGTAGCCCAGTTCCAGCAGAATGGACTCCATTGCGGTGCAATGTTATATTAGGCTACTACTTTTTCTAAAGTTTGATTCGACAACCAATGCAGTGACAGATCCCGTCTTTTAGCCCAGGCAAGGCAGGCGCGCGGTCGCGGTAAACGCACGACGTACGGTACACAAACAGCCCGGCCTAGCCTCAGCTAGCCCTGACTTGGCTAACTTAGCTTTCATATAGGCTATATTGTATATTATACAATACACGTTGGAACGATCATTGGCTAAAAGTTGGCGGGACTTGGCTAATGAATATGAAGGGCGCCACCACCTTAAAATGGACCTTTACTTATAAAACGGCCTTCAGATGAAAAACTGTTCTCGTGTACTTTTGCATCTTTATAAATGCAATCACGCCATCACCTTAAAATGGATCATGTGAAAAACTGCCTTCAAATGAAAGCTTATCTTTGTGTACTTTTGCATCTTTATTAAATACAATCACGTGGTCACCTTAAAATGGACCATTTAAAAATCAGCCTTCAAATGAAAAGTGTTTTTCGTGTACTTTTGCATCTTTATTAAGAACAATCACACCATCACCTTAAAATGGACCATTTAAAAAAAGGCCTTCAAGTGAGAAGTATTCTTCGTGTACTTTTGCATCATTATTAAGTGCTATTGCGCCGTCATGAAACTATTTTCGGCCTTCATTAAGACATTTTGGGCCTTCATCATTCAAAAAGTGATGTTTTTCACTGTAAACCTGATCTTTATCATTAAAAAAGCGTTCTTCATCACTGTAAAAGTAATGTTTATCCTTAAAAAAGCGTTCTTCATCACTGTAAAAGTTATGTTTATCATTTAAAAAGCGTTCTTTATTACTGTAAAAGTGATTTCATCGTTGAAAAAGCGTTCTTTATTACCGTAAAAGTGATCTTTATTATGAAAAAATGGACCATCATCGAAACATGTTGCGGTTTTGGCGTTCCATATGTTTTAAAACAAATGTGGAAAAAGTAGGCCCAGTAAACTCGTGCTTTCGCTTAAAGAGTCTCCATCAACAAATATGCATAAAAAGACCCCAGGTACTCGGTATACTTAGCACGGACTATATACTCGGTGTCTGAAACGGTTGAAATTATTCATAAAACAAAGATGCTTTGCTCAGGGTAACTCTTAAACTATTTGACTCTTTGACTCTTTGACTTGAACACAGCACTTAAATTTCAGTACGCATGAGATAATGATATGTTTACAAATTGTTGAAATATTGACAAAAACGACTTCCAATGGTTGACAGAGATGTCTTATAGTGCAGCTTTCAGTGAATAATTTTATACTTCACAATCGCCAGTCATTCTAATGATTCGAAATTTTTTAAGACAAGGAGACTCGATTGGTTCATGTTTTTGATTATAAGTGAACTATCAATGAGTGAACCAGGATAAGAGTTTAAGCTACTTGTTCAAACCATATGCTAAAAAGTGAGTCACTCACTTAAAAATCCTATTTACTTTTTATTTTTTTTTTCGAAGATTCTATGCAGTTAGTTTCGTATAGTTTGTTTTATAGTAGCAAGTACACTATTTATCCGTTACATTTTAAAAAGAACAGTTTAGTACTAGTATGGAGACTACGTCGTAATTTAATGTATTGAACTGAACAGCCAATAACATCTAAACAGTAAAAGGTAAATTCAAAATCATATTGCTGCAATACACTCAGTTCTTCAGCTTTTTTATAATTCCACAAATGTATGGCAAGTCCTGTAGGCGATGCGTGAGACACCATTTTATATCACTTTTTTCTACAGCGATCCCAACAAACACGGAGCGAGATAGATGATAATCAATGTAAGTGCTCACTTAAGAAAAATTATAATTCCCCAAGTGCAATACTGTTTCCATTTTTATGGTGTAAAATACAGTGCATTTTGAAAAGAAGTGTATCGATTCTTAGGGCAGTTTATCCATTCACTTGTTTACAGATACAAAGTTAATGCGTTAAAGTTCATACCTGTTAAAATGTTTTCATGACTCACGTTGAACTTTCCAATATTGTTTGATATTACTCAATAAATTACATTGCTCGATTTTTTGAAGACATAATTTTACCTAGTATCGGATTCCTTCAACAATTTTGGCAATAATTAATGTTTTGTCTTGTCTATTTGAGACTCTTACTACTTCTACAAACGACTGGAATATCCTCGACGTGTTGATGGCGTGGTTGATTTTAAGCGCGATTGGCAAGAATATAAAGACGGCTTCGGCTTTTTGCCCACTGAGTTCTGGCTTGGAAATGAGAAACTTTCATATCTGACAAACCAAGGAAAGTACGAACTTCGACTGAATCGACATCGAATTATCCAACGGAGCATTGCTATTCGCATCTTATGCTGCATTCAGAATTAATGATGAATGGAGTCAGTACCGTCTGGTTGATGTTGGAGAAATGTACGGAAATATAGGTTAGTGCTCTTAGGCACTTAAGATACTGTACGCCTTCATGATTGATGATAAAAATGTAAGCGCACATTGAAAAATGAAGTACAAAATTTTCCACAATGGAAAAGTAAGTAGGCCTATTTAGCGGGAAGCCTTGTTGTAGTTTTGCAGATTTACTTCTTTTTCTACAATCTTAGAAAGTAATATGATAATTTAAACAAGTTCCAATCTCAAAATAGATATTTAAATTCCATGTTTAGTCATCATTTTCACGAAAGTTGTCTTTTTCCTTTGGGATTCATGTCGAGAATACTTGAGAAAGTGCCAGTGACTTTTACCAATAACCCCAGACTATTTGTCGCACGTGCGACAAGGAGTCAGTCAGAATGTCGTATTTGGCTGTAATTTTGTCAAACGTTTGGCAAAAAGTTACGCATAAGGAGCTGTCCAGATAGAGGTAGAAAATCCATTTTGAAAATGGAATTTGTTTTTAGATGTAATGGAAAATAATCAGCCTGGAACTAAATGCAACAGTTAGAAGTTCAAACAAGTTAAAAAATCAAGTTTAAACAAGTTCAAAACTTAAGCACCACGTTGATATTTAGATTCTCTTTACATTTTCTAGACCTCTCCTGTCCACCAAATATGGTCCTTGGAAATTGTTCCTGTCAACCATCCTGTGACGATCCTATTGGTATAAATAACTGTAATGACCACCGTTCTGGGGAGGCTCAAGCGTGCGTATGTTCTAGCGGATTTCTTATGAAAGATGCTGAATGTGTGCTACCCAGTGAATGTGGATGTTTTCACCCTCAAACTAATTCAGTTTTAATGGTAGGTAATACCGGCAAAGGGGTCAAGCAGAAAATGTGGTCTTACAAACTAACTGGATAGTTTATGTTTTCGATCTATAATTACTTTCAGTGCTGCTAGGAAAAGGATTGGTAGTGAGACTTTCATTGATGAAAAAGGATTTCCGTTAAATTGTTTCAGTTATCATTGCTGCAGGTACCTAAACTATTTGTTTGTTAAATGATCACATGGGTAAGTTTCTTTAAAAGGCGTGTGTTATCTGCTTTGCAAGGATTATTGTTTGTCCTCCCACAGGCAGGTGAAAGTCTAGTAAATGATGACTGCTCCCAAAAATGTACCTGTGAAGAAGAAACACTTACCTGTAATTCTAGCTATGCCTGTGATTCTAATGCAGCTTGTGAAGTACAGGATAGTGTACGTGAATGCTACTGTAATATAGGCTATGAAGGTAACGGTGAAACATGTACTGTCTTGTACAGTGATTGCCATGATGCTTACCAGGCTGGCCATAGACAAGATGGCGTTTACACCGTTACACCTATCGAATGGCCTGGACCACCATTCAAAGTATATTGTGACATGACTACAGCTGGAGGAGGATGGACAGTAAGTAAAATAGTAATCTTTCCTCAAAATTTTATGGGGACATTGTTAAAGATTACTTTAACTTAATTTTAAATTGTTCAAAATTCCGAATCCTTTGTTTTTCAAACATCATCACAAAATAAGTCTTTGTTTGGTAGAAATAAGAGAAGTGAAATTATCCTGCAAGGAGATTATTCCTTCCAATATGTGCACCATAATTGTAATATATCGTATCATAACGACTGCTCGTGACAAATTTCTGTTGACTTCGAGTACTTCAGTTAAGACATAATCCTTTTTACTTGCCACTTTCTATGCTGTTGGCTGTTAACAGAAACCTAATTTTTAAAAAGCATTCCTACATACTTTTACTTATATTCTCCCACGTGATGCATTTTACAGCATGATCAATACTTATGAACGTAATTCCCCTATGTCATTTTGGGATATGACGACAGATATTTCAGGTTGGTTTTTTCGTGTGCCCTTTCCAATAATAGCTATTCCAGAGATGTACTGATGGTGTAACAAATTTTTACCGTAATTGGACAGAGTACAAACAAGGATTTGGTTCTGTGGAAGAAGGAAACGACTTCTGGCTGGGAAATGAACAAATCCACTATCTGACAAGTCAGAAGAGCTACGAGCTCCGTGTAGACATTGTTGATTCAGGTGGCGCATCACACTACGGAGAGTATACAACCTTTGAAATTGGAGATGAAAGAACGAAATATCGCTTGAGTATCACCGGTCACGATGGAAACACAAGTATGCTTACTCATGTTTTCCATAAAACATATCGGAAAACGGGAAAATGGTTGTCACTAATTTGCTACTGTTATTAAACTCTGTCTATAGTGATAGGTATTTGATGGATGTTTACTTGTTTTGAAAGACTTAGGAAATCTTATTGATTAAAGGAATGATGTCTTTTTTAGAAAACGTGGTAGTCAACAATTAAGTTAGGATGTAAATACTTTACTTCATGTTCTATATTCTAGTTGTGAATTTAGGACAATTACAAGGACGTCCGAATGGGTTTCTTCGGCGGAAAATATCTGCAAGCCGTTCGAAGTCGTTGCATATAACATTACTTGCTAAATATTTGTAAATGATCTAACTGTATAGAATGCTTACATATCTAAGAGGGTGATTTTATATTCGTCGGTGATTACTTTTGGACTCAAATCGTATAACTCCAAAATTTATTTGAAGCATTGGATAGAGAACAAGGCGTTCATTCCCAGTAGCATTTTGATAAAAAAGATTACAACGCAACAATTGTACTCAAATTATTTTATTACATGAAAGGTTGAAAGATATTGATGTCCCTATGAAACAATCGTCCTAGACTGCGCAGTAATTGATGATCTTTATGTTTGACATTTCTTCACCTTATAAGACAACAAATAGAGTGACTGAAAATGATGTGACTTGCTCATTAGCATGATTTGCAAAATTCCATTTCCAACAATGAAGTGACTTAGCAAACATCAGTGAGAAAATTGTACACCGAACTTTTGGAAGGAAGTTGCAAATTTTGAAGTTAATTACATGGTTTCAACGGTAGTAGAATTTCCGGAGAGGTACACATTTTAGTTCCTACTCAAACGATGAATAATTATTGACAGCTTTAATAAGGTGGAAAATTTTAAAACCTGCGTTGAGCAGCTCCTCGATATACGTATAATGTAACAGAAAAGAAAGAGAGTATTTCAGTGATATCAAAATATTTCATGATACACAACAAGTTAAAGTTTACTTTGTTAACTCATATTGTTAGTAAAAAATCATTTGAAATTTAAAATGAGATGACATACTACATGACCCCTGGTCTCATATCTTACACTTTACTTGTAACTGAATTCGTTGTTTTTGTGAATGATGTAGAAAAACCCAGCTATATAAAGCGATCTTTATGTGTTTTCAATTTACTCAGATGATGGCATGCAATATGCTGATGGAGCATCATTTAGCACATATGACCAAGACAACGACGGATGCCTTCACCAGGATTGTGCGAAAGGACACAGAGGAGCCTGGTGGTACAAGCCTCATCCTGATTGGTGTACAATGTGTTGGTATAGTTATTCATGGTGCAATCATTTTGAAACAGGGAGAAGCTGCACTAACAAATGCACTCCGTCAAACCTGAATGGGAACAACAACGGCGAAAATGGAGAGACCACTAACTGGTACCATAATTACTATTGCAACCTCAACCTTGCGGAAATGAAAATTCGTCCATCCTCTGTTTAACCTAAACTTCAAAAGACAAACTTGCAATGATGGTATTGATTTATAATCTAGAGAAATTATACACACGGTGACACTTTTTAAGATAATCCCTAAGTAAAGAGTCTGAGTATGAGGCAAACCTGCCGTATTGAACCCGTCAAAATGTAAAATTTCCGACTTCCAAAAATTGGACTTTCGTGGGGTGGGATTATATGTCACTTTCTAATGGCCAAGGCTATGTCCATAGCAGAGCCAATTAATTATCTCTTTCCAACAAGCTGTATCACATGTCATGATCTGGATAATGACAACGTCCAGCTTCGAGGCAATTGGTGTAATAGAGAAGGGGAAAGAGGTTTTTAGTAGTTTTAAGCAGACCAACACCTCATGTGAATGGTGCATTGTAGATTTGAGAACATGTCACTTTCTTTTGATGTCGCTATCAGTATAAGATCCTCATTTTATTTAACCGCATATGAAGAAGAGGTTTGCGTGTTCATTTAAAAGCACACACACACTGGTATCATGGGTTCTGCAACCATCACAATCTTGTAATTAGGCTGTAAATAATAACGTAGAGCATTCTACTTATTTTTACGTTGGTGCAGCACGCGAGAAGCACGCGAGATTATTTCGTAGGATAGCGATGGGAAATATGAATTATTCATGTAATAGGAGTCTTTGCTTATTATTATTATTCATAGTGTCTTCCTCCATCGCACCATATCCTTACATTTTTTGTGATGTGTCACATTTTTGTCTCGAGAAGACATTATCATGCATGGTATCATGTGCCAGGGTTAGATTAGGGAGGCAACATGAAATAAGGTTAGGGTTAGAAGTCTTGTGAGATATTATTATGTATGATATCATGTAGAGGACCACCAAATCCGGACGTTTTGTTTTGTAAGGTGCCACGTTTGCGTCTCAAGACATGCATATATTTGACTGATTGCACATCGCTTCCGTACTTCATAACAACTCTGACACAAAATGCTAGTAGCATGAGTTCTTGAATGCTTTACCTGTATAATGCAAGTTTCGTATGAACAGGGGCCACAAAGAACAGTATAGTTACACTAACCTACCCGATATGGCTCGCCGTACAGAATGCTGACAATGGGGCTATGGAGGTCGACTGCTTTGCATTAGTCAGTAAAGAAACTTTAGTGTCAGGGAAAGATTTAATTAACGTACCAACCCAGCAAATAACCCCGTGTGTATCTGGCAAATCTTCACTGGTTTTGTTGGACTTGGACTGACCAAAGGCAGGCTTTGATGTCTGTGAGAGTATGGAAGGAACACGGAGAAGGGGTATTATAATTAAGGCTTTTAAAAGTGTAAGCTGATGGTATCAGTTGTGCCCCCTCCCCTCGTCCTTTCAATCCCGCCATTTGGATCAGCCTGAAACTCAATTACATATATATATATATATATACATATATATATATATATATATATATATATATATACATATATATATGTATATATATATATATATATATAATAGAAATCTGGTCCACGTGTATTCCGATAAATAACAGGTAAACAAGCAGAACACAAAGCATAGTTGACACAGCAGGAATACATTTC
This sequence comes from Holothuria leucospilota, assembly GCA_029531755.1. NCBI lineage: Eukaryota > Metazoa > Echinodermata > Holothuroidea > Aspidochirotida > Holothuriidae > Holothuria > Holothuria leucospilota. The sequence goes on from CM055971.1 coordinate 53,526,726, forward strand.
TTTCATAGTTGACACAGCAGGAATACATTTCTTTTTAATGTATTCCTGCTGTGTCAACTATGCTTTGAGTTCTGCTTGTTTACCTATATATATATATATATATATATATATATATATATATATATATATATATATATATAGAAGCTATGAAGCTTTTACCTGCTCAAATCGTAAGTTTGCCTCTTTTAACAGTTTTGTATGCTTGCTTTGTATCAGTTTGGCTGAAGAAGGTTGATTAAAAGCCGAAAGCTTCCAAGCCGGGTGCTTTCCGTCCATCTTTTAACCTTGTAGTTGACTTTCACCATTCACTTTATTCTAATTATATATATATATATAATATATATATATATATATATATATATATATATATATATATATATAAGTCGTGATTGGTAGATCGAAGTTAGAATGTGTAGGTCGAAGAGTAATTGGTTAATACATTCGATCTTGAATTGAAACCAATCCTAGATAGAGCGTAGCCCTTATCAAAGAAGGAAAGGTTGAAAGAAAAGCACCAGAGAGAAAAACTAAGCAGCACTGGAACTTGAACTCGTGCGGTCAACGGCTTTCGCGGCCGTGCCTAGAACCACCAGCCAATGCAGCTTCTGATTTCCAGACGAGACAACAGACTTCTTATACCAGCGAGCTCAGTTTCTCTCTCCTTGTGACCATGGTAATCCCTGAAGCGGGAATGAATATATATATATGTGTATGTATGTATAACGTTAATTCCTCTATCATACGGGGAAATCGATTTATCGCGGTTTCGTTAAGGCGAAAAAACAATAAAATACATTAAAATTTTTCCCCTTTCCGAAAAGAGATATACAACAACGTTTTTTCAATGGTCCACCATCTGTACGTGTTAACAGATACGGGTAAGCAATTTAGTCAACATTGAAGTACTTGCATATATATATATATATATATATATATATATATATATATATATATATATATATATATATATATCTATATATATATATTCCAATCAAGAATATTCGTACAAATTTTCTTTATCAAGTAACAGCTACCAAATGAGAAAAATGAAGTGAACACTCAAATGCACCGAAAAGGCTGCAAACAAACAGCGTGCGAGAAAGCAATGGACCATGAAAAGCCTAAGAGCTAAAGTAGCAGTTCAACAGAAAACCTTGTAACCAAATGGCGAAGATGGCAAAAACTATACAGTGGAATCAATAAAAAGCATGATAAAAGCTCAGCGAACTCTACATCTATGTTTCTTACTTTGGCTATCGAAGCCATCGTTTGCATATAATCCCCTGGGTGAGATTAAGCTCAGTTTATTCCACATCCAAATATTCTTTAAGCGTTTTAGTTTATCCCTAGAATGAGTCAAAATTTGTTCCTTCTTTTCACTTGTCGCAAATAAAGGAATGCAAGGTGGTGCCATGGTCTGAAGTATAATGTTTTTAAATGATCGCGAGAGTGAGAAGCCAGGCGAGTATACAACTGAGAGCTTAAGGACCTTAAGAAACCCGATCCTACACCCCAACCCCTCCCTTACCACCCTCTGGAGTGCGCTGCGATGGTTAGCCATCCATTCCTTAAGGTTACCCGACATCCCTACATATTGTATGCCACACCGTGGGCAAAAAATACAACAAACCACCCACATAGCAATACAATCAGCATCTCTTGCTTTAACTTTAAAAGCTTTACCCGTGGACTTACTCCACACAACAGTGCAATTAACCAAGTCTTTACAAAGTCTACAAATCTCTTCATGCAGTGTTTACTCGATCCCAGTTTTGAATTCCTCTTATTAACTGCAGCGCGTATAAGCATTTTTTTCAAATTTGGAGGCTGACTAAAAGCCAACATTGGCAAGTCCAGAACTATCTCATTCATAACAGTGGACATATGTTATAAAGGCTGGCGCCTTTGCAAAATTTCCTTTAGATTAGGTAGCCCTGGATGGTATTCAATGACCAAAGGGACCCTTTGAGAGACGCCCTCTCCCAGATTAGATCTCCTTCAACCATGAGCTTCATTGAGAGCTTGGGAAATATCTCGCTAAATCCTGTGGTATGAGTGACCTCTTTTCATTAAGGCCTTAATAAGTTCATCGCAGCGTTTCTTAACCAATTTCTTGGTGGAACATATGGCTTTGATGCATTTAGCTAAGCTAAAAGCTATGCTACGTTTCACGTGGCCAGAATGGCAGCTATCAGCTGAAAGAGTAAAGCATGGTATCCGTGGGGAGGGTGGGTGGATGGATAGAGAGATATATAGATAGACAGACAGACAGACAGACAGGCAGACAGACAGACAGACAGACAGATAGGTAGATATGCAGTGGCGTAGCTAGGATGTTTTGTTTGGGGGATAGAGAATTTTGTGGGGGGCTCCCGTTTACTATATAAGCGGAGTGCCACCATAGGCTGGCGCGGAGCGTTCCCCCCCCCCCCCACCTCCCAAATTTGAGATTTTAATGCATCCCAGATCGCCGGAAATGGCACTTGCAAGGCTTGATAGCAGCCATCAAGATTTGCAATTTTGGTGGAAAAATGTAAACTTTGATTTTATTTCATTCTCAAACACATTGAGTTTGTCACAATCAATCCGAATCTATTCAAAATTATTCAGAGTGGGTAAATTTCTTTTACCCAGAACGCCAGTGGGGGGCTCTTGGGGGCGGTGATTTTGTAGGGTATCGTGCCCCCCAAGCCCCTCCCCCCCCCGTAGCTACGCCACTGTAGATATGTGTGTGCGCACGCCTGCGAGTGCGTGTATGCGGTTTTTCACTTGATAAGCTGAACCAATCGGTCGTTACCTCTTCCCACCCCCTTTTGTAAAGGCTTAGTTAAGTCTAATGAACTATTTGACATCATGCCTGCAAGTTATGAAAAAAAAACAAAACCTTAGCGTTTTCAAATTGAAATCTTCGTGATGTACCACAATCAAACTGTTATTCCCTGTACATGTTCATTTTTTCCGTATAAGGATCCCTTAATATGCCTACGAGCGTGGAACATATTTTGTAGTTTTGTTTGTAATGGGTTAGAGCACTCTCAGTATTTGTATAAAGGATTTCATAGCTTCGGTTCGTTAACATAAATCAAATCGTATTCAATTGACTGTCTGGCTGAGGTATGTTAGTCAGTATATTCAGATCTCTCTGAACACTTCACTCATCAGTTAACTGTAATATTAATATGGGGTCGCGGCGAAGTCGTAGATTCTACTGTTTGTTAGAAATATCCTGTGCTTTTATCATCGCTTTCGGTTCATCTTATTCGGTAAGTATGAGTTTTATATTACAATTTAGGCTGTGGTTAATACCTAAACACATGATTGCGATCGGTTTCTCGGATGAACTTACATAAGCATGTTCTTCACGTACAAAACGTACCAAAAACAACCTTTAACAGCAAGAAAAATATCTGTAAAATCAGAGAGCTAACACCTCCCTGGTAAACTCAAATGCGCAACAACTCTGTTTGAATTTGCTCAATTATTTTATTAAGTTAAATATTCCCTCAATGCAGCGGTATCCACAAACACATCCTCAATCAGCAGAATGATAATAAAAATCATACTCGTTTGTTGTTTGCAGTCGTGAATGTGGCCGACAACAATCCCTTCAAAGAAGAGCTTTCGTTTTCTATCTGTGTGAAATGAAATGTATCAAAATAGTATTATGAAAATGAATATCACCAGCCAATTTTCATAGCATGTACAGTAAATACTGTACATTGTGGAAAACCTTTTCCAGTTTTAAACTGTGCCATGTTATAATTTTGTAACACGAGGGACGTTTAAATATCACCAATCTTCCCCTAACCCTAACCCTAACACTAAGAATAACCCTAACCCTCAAAAAAATAAGAGTAAATTCTGTTAACTTCATAAGAGGAATCGAACCCAGAACTCCGAAAATCATGGTATCATGCCTTCCTTCTTGACCACTGTACCATGTGGAGAACTCGACTGCCGTTCTCCTAAATTAACTATTTACCTGTAAATCACTCAACCGTATCGTACCATTAACAGTTCTCGTAACACGTGTTACAGTTTCTGTAACACAGATCAGTTTAAACTGGACATGCTATGTGTATTGGGACAGTTCTCGTAACACGTGTTACAGTTTCTGTAACACAGATCAGTTTAAACTGGACATGCTATGTGTATTGGGTAATATCACTATATATATTAAGAATGAGGGTGTTTAAGCATAACTTAACTATTGAAATGAGAATGCTTTACTGAATGAATGTACCTCCCTAGAGGGGCTGAAGCAAAATCATAAAAAAGTTGAGAAGGACTTTGTTTTTTTCTGCAGCCGTTCTTTTGCTTCATTTGAAATGAACTAGGCTCCTGATGCCGTAGTAATAATGTCATACATTCTGAACTTTTGTACAGATTTCTTTCTGCAAAACAAACGAATTGCACAACCTTAATTTACACAATAATAAAAAGATCTATTTGAGAAATGAAATGAACCCATCATGCTATGTAGACTGTTGTTTTATCTTGCATACTAATCATCACTTATTTCATACTTACTAAGCATATTTGTGAAGGATTCCTTTGGCTAATTTTGAATTATAATGGGTGTGCTAAAATCTGAGATAAGTAACGCATGAGTTATTTTAATTTAACGTACATGTTCCATTCGTGTATCTCAGACATTGATAACGAAACTGGGTTGCTGTAAACATTGCCTGCGTTGGACACATGCCGTGTTTCTTCCGAAGCTCAAATCCACTGAAATTACCACCGATCGACGGTGTTTGAAAACCACAATACTAGATAAGATTCCTTACTGTTGCTCTTGTGTAAACAAACACACTCAAGCGTAAATAGACTTCTCTGTGGAAATAAAATGGCTAGGCAAACATCTGCTGCAAGTCCATTTCATGGCTGAGTGAACAGGTTGCTGACCAGACAGGATTAACTGACAGTTAGTTTACACTTGATTAAGCAGAAGTGTGGAGACAAACATAAGTGGCAAACTCAGTCCCCTTCGGCAGAAACACCTCATGACAATTAAAAAAAAAACCCTAAACAATATAATCTTAACAGAAGTTCTGGTTATTTAATATCATGGTGTGAATATTTCCTGAACAGTTTTATTCAGTCTACCGAAATTAAAGATCATGCTATGACGATGTTTAAACATAACTAAGTAAATTTTTGTTCAAAGTAGTTAATAGTAAAATCAATATAATTGTTTATTACATTCATTTTAAGAACCGTGATTAATTTATACAAAAAATAATTTTCAAGCTTTACCAAATGACCTTAATTCATTCTTTTATCAGTTCACCCAGAGGGAAAACAATGGAAAAGAAGAGGATAATAGTCAAAGTAGGTTAACTGTTATGTTTCTCACCAGGGTCAAAAAAATTACGTTCAAATGTGGCAATGGAAGTCTCTGGTATTTTTGTAATAATTGCAGCTGCTTCAAACGTATGTTACAAATTAGTTCTATTGTGATAATTCAACTTCAAAGTAAAGTATAGATTTTATTTCACGGTTACGCTTTTCCTTAAATTTATAAAGACAATCCTTCATTTAATTTGAACTCTCCGTCTAACAGAGTGGCTTCATTTCGTTGCCCACGTACCTCAGTAATTGCAAATGTTCCAGTGGTAAATCTCTAAGATTGAAATTCCCGACAGAGAGATAGCAATATAAGAACTACTTCTGCATAAAAAGAAAATACTGGCAAATAATTTTTGCTTTTTCGTTAGTATTAATATAGCAAAATTCTATTTGAAACTGGATCATTTCCTTTCTATAAACAAGTAGTTCTACAAAGTTAACTAATTTATTTACCACTCTAAATACAATTTGTCATTTTTCTTCTTTGAGAATCATATTTTCTCTATCAACGCCCGGGATATCCACGAGATTGCAGTGATGTTCAAAGGGAATGTTCCTCATCAAATTCCAGTGGGACGTTCTTAATCAACCCAGACGGATATCCAGACCTTTTTGAAGTCTACTGTCTCAATGATTTCCAGCTTGGTGGATGGACGGTATGATATTGTTTAATTCCTGCATTTGCCACACTGTAAATTTGGTTTTCATCCCAATACCTTCTTTTCAACGCCATAAAGCATTAAACAGTTTGCCTTACTTTTTCCAGGTGATTCAAAGACGTGTTGATGGTTCCATTGATTTTAATCGTGATTGGCAAGATTACAAAGACGGTTTCGGCTTTCTCTCCACTGAGTTCTGGATTGGCAATGAGAAACTTTCGTATCTGACAAACCAAGCAAAGTATGAACTTCGAATTGACATAGAATTATCCAACGGTACATCACTATTTGGATCGTATGCTGCATTCAGGATAAGTGATGAATGGAGTCGGTTCAGTTTGGTTGATGTTGGGGATTTCCTTGGAGATATAGGTAATTACATTTGATTTTAAATACAGTATATATTCAGTATAGACAAACTACAGAGGAATTAAAACAAGCTAGGCACAATTTCTAAGCAGTGAATACTTAGTTGTCATGCAGACATTTAGACTAAGATTCTATATAACAGGGTTACTTGAAGTAGGCTACTTATAAAATGTCAAATAATCACATTAAACATAATTAACACCGTTCTCAGGTTTGTAAAACGATTAATGGCTTTGACATGTAATCTCTGTTTTTGTTTGTAGATTTCTCTTGTCCCGAAAATATGACTTTTGGGAATTGTTCTTGTCAGCCATCTTGTGACGATCCAAGCGGTATGAATAATTGCAATGGGGAATGTGTCGGGATGGCTAAAGCTTGTGTGTGTTCGAGTGGATTTTTAATGAAAGACGGCAAATGTGTACTTCTCAATGAATGTGGATGTTTTCTCAATCAAACAAATTCAGTTTTATTGGTAGGTTACATCATTTAAATGAAAATAACTTTAGACAATACCCTTGAAGAGTTCTATGCATGATCAACAATGTTATAGAATTTTAACTATTGGCAGGAATCGGTTTATGATGAGAAATCATTCAAGTTTTATTGTCACTGTTATATACTTTCTTACAGTTGTCCTTAAATTTAAGTTTTTTTTTTTAATTTTTTATTTGCCTGTATTTGCTAATTGGGCTAATTGTCTTTTATAGGAAGGAGATACTCATATCAGCGCCGACTGCTCCGAAAAGTGTACTTGTGAAGACGGTGCACTTAGTTGCAATTCCAACTTCGCATGTGACTCTAATGCAGCTTGCAGAACGAAAGATGGTGTTCGAGGCTGCTATTGTAGTAGAGGCTATAAAGGTGACGGTGAAACATGCATTGTCTTGTATACTGATTGCTACGATGCATACAAAGATGGCAATACTGCAGACGGTGTCTATTCCATTCTTCCATCTGGCTGGCCCGGTGTTCCGTTCAGTGTACTCTGTAATATGACCATTGACGGTGGTGGGTGGACGGTGAGTTAACTTTTGCACAAACGGTAGAAATGTAACCACTCACGATAGTGTGCTTGAATTTTCCAGTACACTTATACCAAATATACAAGCAAGAAACATTTAAGAATTTAACCTACTCAGTTTCTAACAAAAATAATAAATAAATGGACAAAACATGTAAAAAATATGTCCGGGTGAAATTTAAGTTAGGTTAAAATTGATTAAAATACCTATTTAAACATTAAATCAAAGTTACATAACATTTCTATCAAATAAACTGAATGTGAACATTTTTTAATCTAGATATCATTTGATAAAGATAATGGCTATTAAAAAAGGTAAGAACAATTCAAGATGAAATTTGTGGCCAAATTTTAGCCTTTTAAGTGATTACCACCAGAGTTTATTAACTTTGTAGGATGTTTATCAAAACACGGAATCAAACAAAGCCACCAAACACTGTAATTAAAATTTGTGTTCTTTCAATATACGTAAACAAACGATTTTTGGAACAGTTTTGCAAAATTCCTCACTTCCCATGATATCAGGTGTTCCAGCGACGCATTGATGGTGTATCCAATTTCTATCGTAACTGGACTTCTTACAAGCATGGCTTTGGTTCTATCAGTGAAAATGACGACTTCTGGCTAGGCAATGAGCAACTTTACTTCCTTACCAATCAAAGGCCTTACAGACTTCGCGTGGATATCAGAAAATCTGACGGTTCACCTCTTTATGCAGAATATGCATCATTTTCGCTCTCTAGTGAAAGATTGAAGTACAGATTGAGTGTGGTCCCCTTAACAGCAGGGGATGCAGGTATGTAGTGATTTGTTTCGCATTTGTATAGTATAGAGAGTAAATCAGTCATTTTTTAACTTTTCATTTAAACAGTAAACAAGGAGTCACGTCTTTTTCAATAATCATTTGCAGTTATTGTGCCTAAGTTAGGCAATAATAAAACATCAGAATACCTGCTAGAAATAAAATTGATTACAACTTTTGTTAAAAAACTCAATTTTTTGGAATATTTTAAAACGATACCAAAACTATAATGTACGTTTGTCCGTTGAAACATAATCAGTAGGACGCAGACTCTGTGTTGAAGACCTTGCAAAGCGTTTAGCACCTATATATGACAGATTTAGTCCTCTTAAAAGGCGTAAAAACACAGATAAGGCCCTCAGTTCGATTCATCCTTAAACAATAAAAGTATACAGACAGAAATAGCTCGTTTCACAAAGTCTGTCAAAGTATGCTTCAAAGTCATGTATACACCTCGATGTTACTGGGAAAATGGGCCTGCCTTGAAACCTATACAAAGTTTGCTATCTTAGACAAAGGTAAAAGGAAATATTTCTGACCCGCTCCCCGACTCTTTTTACTATTCGTTGGTGCAAACATATTACACCTACCTCCAAAGTGCCTTTTCAATAAAACGGGAGAATTAAAATTAAAATTAAAAAATATAGATTACCTGATCTGCTGGCTTTGTACCAAATACAATATTGTTTTTACAACCATGAAAGATGATCTGTTATTAACATTACTTGTCTACTTTTGAATGAAACATAAGACTACAGTTGTACAACTTTCATTTTTAAGGGAGTGTGAATCAATTTCGTACTGGACTTCATTGCTGGAAAGGCAGTGTTTATCAACGATGTCATTACCTCAAATGTAGTTATTTATACCAAGCTATATTGATTTCTTTTGTCTCATGGCAGGAGACGGTTTGCATTCTTACGACAATGGGGGATACTTTACAACACTTGACGAAGACAATGATGAATGCAGCTACCGCAACTGTGCCGTAGGAGTGGGAGGAGCTGGCTGGTACACTCCTCGCTATTGTTATCAGTGTTCTGCTGGTACTTGTAGTTGTTCTTACTATGGATCTGACAGCTGTTTGTACTGGTGTTCTTACTTTAACCTGAACGGTGTTTACAACGGAGTAAATGGACAAAACGTATATTGGTATGGTCACTGCAACCTCAGATATGCCGATATGAAAATCCGACCATCGTCAGTTTAAGTGTGATCTTAAAATTAAGACCTAACATGTGACTGCGATATATTGAACACCATTGTGTAAAGTTGTTCAAACCTACGTTTCACATATGCTTACTTTGAAATTGAAAATTTGATAAGTTAAATTCTAAATCACAGTCATCATTATACATTGTCGTGAAAGAAGAATGTTCATCTGTGAAAAAGGCACATGGTTACCATAGGAAGGTATACTGGATTACAGGATGTCTTTAGCCGAAGTTGCCACTACATTCGAAAGCTTCACAGTTTATGGTAAAACTGCCTAATTTCATCTTTATACGGTTTTGTTTGTATGCTACAGTTACAATTACTGGACTTCTGAAATGTTGTAAACATTGCTGAGTGTTTTGCAGTCCATTTTTTAAGTGTTTGACGTTTTAAAACAAAGAATTATCATTACTCTTCTCACAAAGGACAATTTACGGTTTGATTTGTAGGCCTATGTGGTATTGTAACCTGTCACAAAAGATTTAATAAATACAAGGAAGTGTATATTATTTAGGAGCATCGTTCAAAGGGTTTTATTTCAACTTTTTAGCTAAGCTGCAAGGTTGAATGAAATTGCAAAGAGTGTTACACTTAAAATCGAGAAGAAAGGGTTAATGAATTTTATTTTAGTACAATGGCGATCTTTTTGGAGATATATTTGTAAAGTTTACGAATGTTTGTAAGAACATCTCTGACCTTCTCAATAATGCAACGTCAGTATGAACAAAACCTTATAGAGTGTCCAGTTTAGAGTAAGGGAACTCTCATACAGGAATTTACTCAAAGATAATGGAAACCTCTTTCCTTGGTGGTTTTAAAGGAGCTGAATAGTGGCGTACTTTCAAAATAAATACATCATACGAAACGAGATGATTACCCTCTGTGCTGGCTAATTTTAAAAATATTAATCCTAATGCGTTTTATATTCTCATTTAAAATAATCTTGCAAAGTAATTTTGCAGTAATGTTCCTATACTATTTCCTGGGTTATTTCATTTTACACTTGCAAGATATTTTACAATTTGTTTTTTTTTTTTTGAATTTCTAGTTTGTTACTTTTTGTTCTGACACCGGCAATTTTGAATCGTTTTCACTTGTATCGGTTCTGATCGATGCATCTACCCAGGCATGTAGCACACACAACTTACAACGTACTTACGTATGTAGCATATTAGCGTTACTACTGGCAAGGCACACGCCTATTTCGCGCATCATCTGCAAGAGGTTCATGAACAACATTGTGGGTTTTGCAGGTATTGAAACTGTTTCTTTCGATCAATGAGTTTGTTTTTCGTGGAAGACCTAGGCCCTAACGCTAACCTAAGTTAGGCTAACGTTAGTACTGTTAACGACAGCAACAAGTGTACTGTTACACCAAACACACTGCATGCATGGCTTTGATAAGTATCGGTATCGGATCGAATCGATAAACCAAGAAGCATAACCGGATGTGACGTAACGAAGTCGGCGGGTCTGAGAATTTATTCTACTTTGGCGGCTACTGAGCTCCTTTAAGGAAAAAAAGTTATTTCACCAGTTTTAAAGTAGGTATGCACTTGAGAGGGAGAATGCCCAACTCCAAGTTGAATTGAAATAAATGGGAAGAATTAAAGCTATTCATGTGGGTTGTACTTTCGGCAAAGTGAGGCTAGGGTTATAAATAACCCTCTAGGTAATGATGAGTAAGTCATAAAGACAGTCCGTTGAAACTTTACATTAGACAGATTGCAGGTCAGCAAAATGAAATTTAGGGAACTGGTTACAAAAGAAATGATAAGTGTCATTGTTAGTGTAGGTATTCTCGTTTTGTTTTTACTTTCATTACAGAACATTGGATACCGAGCATCGCTGTTGCAATCATGCGTAATGTAATATCTTAATGTCCTATTACATGTGTTTAGCAGTGAACCAAAATCGTTCTCAATGATGAACCACCCTTCATCAGGACCGTGGTTTGCGGGGGTGGAGTACAGTTGCTCCCTGAGATTTCCAAACCGTCAATGAAAGTTGGCCTATTTGATAAGAGATACTGAGATGCTCATATGATGTTCTCCTAATTATGATTTCAAGACCCAAAGAACCGGGGAAATCACATGTAAGGGTACCTTTCTGTACCGAAATATTTCCTTGGTAAGTTCCCGGACACCAGCAGTAAAAGCGTTTTTATCTAGGTTTCTCGTACTGATGAAGGAACCCCTTTCTCCTACAAAAAAGACAGCTTGAGTTCATCTTCACAAACGCAGGCTAAAGATAAAATATACAAATATAATCACCTTTAATTATAAGTAAAACGTGATGAGCTTATAAAGTAACTTTTAATCTAAATCAGATCTACATTTCTTTCCAAATCATGAGAAAAAAATAAATAAAAAAATTTAGATTTAATTTATAAGATCTAAAATTTGTCACTTCGCCCATTTGGAAGGCATGCCCACCAAACATTTTCTTGTTAGGCCTGCGCCACGGCTACGCGCCAACCGGTGGTGGCTCCCCTTGTGGCGTGCACTGTATAAATAGACGTCTTCATTTTTTAACACATATATGGCGTTTAAGAATTGGAAAACAAACGACAAAATGGATACGCACAGCAAATGACTGAACGAATATTAACACATGATAAGGATAATGACGTCAACTAAAGTGCACTCCGCAAACACGTTTACATGATTTATATAAATGTTAATTTTTCTTTATTAAAAATAGCTTGATGTTTACAGTAATCATGAAATAAACGCATAAACGTGTTTACGAGATGGCGTTAAAGTGGCGTCAATGTGTTAAAGTTGGCGTTTTAGACGTTTAATTTGCTTATGTATTTTATTGTTTTTCCGGTTACATAAACGTCAAGACGCGTTTATTATCTGTTACAAAAAAGTCAATTTTTACAGTGTGCCAGAAGGGAACAGCTGTACTGGGTACCAGCCTTGTAGGAGTGACTTGCCATAGCCGAAAAAAACATCAAACAAGTGAATTTCCAAATCATGTTATCATTCCAAAGCTTTACCAAAAATACTGACACCATTTTGGATCCACTATACTTTAGAACAACTTAAATTTCCCTCCCATTAGACGATCTCCTTTTCAATTATACACCTTACCCAAATAGCAAAAACAATCACTAGATAATGAAGATTCCTCAGCAGTTCAATCATTTACGAATCTTTACCAACGGTAGCACCATTTTGCACCAAAGCCACCTCACATAGTCAAAAATTACTAAAAGAGCAGAGGAATGATCGTCCTTTTCTCTTAGACAGTACTTCTTGCCTTATGCCGCGACTAAAATAAAAAGAAGAGTATCACTAAATAATGACAGTTTGTAAAAATATATTAACCAGTTCAAAGCTTTGCCAACGATAGCACAATCTTGCACCTAAACTAGGCCTTATATGTACCAACTCCCCTCAGCACCCCCCCCCCCCCATGGCATCCATACACTGGTGCAAAAGGAACGGTCCGTCAGGGTGTCATGGATCTATAAGCACGCCACTGGGCGCTCTGCCTAGACAGTGTCATAGGCATCACCCACACACACCGGGATTTCGCCAAGGCTACGGCCCTGGTTATTATTCTCCAGTGGTTTGATTTCAATGGAGGTTCCATCACGAAGGGTCTTTCGATAACCCGATTGAACACTCCCGTACTGACCTGCTGTTGTAACTGTAAGTTTGTCCTCTTGTTTTGGAAAATAAAAATTCGCTCCTCATACTGCGACCGATGGAATGCATCGTGCATTTATACCTCGAGCACAAAGATAAAAGCTTAGCCCGAGGATTTAAGAGCTTCAAGAGGTTGCTACAGTAGTATAGGCACTGAGAGCGACCAGCGCCTAGCCACGGCATAAATCAAGTGCAATTAAAAAGCAATGATCTAAATCACCCTCTTGTATGGTTTGGGGAATATTCAATATATTCCTGCCTTCTGTCCTGCAGTCCTCCTTAAGGAGAAAATCCGTTTATAGGGCTTCTGGACCCCATGCTTATGATTTTGCATTTTGGCGGCGCCCTGGGCATATTGGGATAGTGTCGTCTGCCGCCTCCCCCCCCCCCCCCACCCTTCTGACCAAATCCCGGTTACGTGTCTTCGGGTTAGCCACAAGTTTTTCGATTTTGGAAAAAGTTGGCAGGAACGGTTCCGAGTGCATTACGAGTTTCATGATTTTTGTCACGAATTAGACAAGAGTTTTACGGGTAGTTCTCCAGTAGTTTCCCTAATCTACAACTAGACTTGGTCAATTGCTGGCTATTATTCGACTGAGTTTGGTAAGAGTTACCTGGTTGAAGTTTTTAGACAAGGCTCTTGAACTAAATTATTTGGGCTTTTATGTGAGTTTCACACTTGCTCTCTGTGCTCAACAAGTATCTCATCATAATAGGAGGAAACAAAGTCAGGTTCTGAGAGGTTCTGGGAAGAGGGGGAATAAAGGCCCCCACTCAAAAGTTGTGCTAGGGGAGAATACCATACTTCCGCCCTCCCTCAATCCAAAGACGGAATCCACTTATTTGTTCCTCCTGAAAAAATACCAAAAATGTGCAATAACTTCACTTCAAATTTGGAAACTTTATTCCTTCAAACAACATCTACATCCCGTTAAATGTAAATATCTCCCCAGGACAGCATTCCAAAACAAAGTTTATACCCCTATGTCCTCCAACATTAAAGAGATTGCAATCATTATTCAATTTAGATGAAGGCCAAATGAAGGACACAAGTCCTGTTGGAAGATAAAATGTTGATCACGTGAGGTACATCGCACTGTTTTGCTGTACCGTTCGAGTTGACCAGTGGAATACAAGTGACAAAAATGTTAATACTCGTGACGGAAATTCAAAATAGTTGAAATGTAAATTATGCTTCCTCTAGCACTGAATGTTATTTTCAGCCTATCCATGCTAATGGTTCAACTATCTATTTGCATTTGGAGGTAGCACTGAATGTTATTTTTAGCCTATCCATGCTAAGGGTTCAACTATCTATTTGCATTTGGAGGTAGGGGTAACAAAAAGTGCAAATATGGGTCTATGGGCAACGCCACTGGGGGACAGGGGGAAGCCCCTGGCGGCTTTGGAATAGCTACATTTCGGGCACTAATCGCAGTAAAGAGACGCAGTTCGTCTGCTTTCCTTTCAAAACAGCCTAAGTCGGACTCGGTTTCCCCATGATCATGCATGCAGGCTGAGTTTATGCTTGGGAGCGTGGATTATCGTGGAGGTCCTGCAGGGTTTTTCTCCATAACTGTAAGTTACCCTGAGGCAATGTAGGTATCGTTGATTGTCCGCGAAAGGCGCCAGAAATGGGACTTTACAGGGACTTCGGGGCCAGTTTTGAAACGGGGGCTAATCATCGAAGTGGCCCAATATGTTCAAGAAATAAAAGCCCCAGTTCCCAGTTTAAAGTTGTCCTAATGCCCACGGCAGAAAAAGTGCGGAGGCTAAAGCCCCCGTAGCTTCCCTTCCCGTCTCCGCTGTCCCTGCTTTAACAGACCTTGTCATAATGTTGATTTCCATTTTATCTAACATTTAAATATCTCTAAATTACAATAGATAAGCACTTAACATTAGGAAAAGTAGCAGTGTGTCTTTCAGTTATGTTTGGTAAAACCATAAATCGAACTAACCGACGTCAGTCGCTTTCTTCGTGGTAAGGGTTAAGAAAAAATAAAAAAAAAAAGATAAAAATGTTTAGAGATTAATTGGAGTGGGTTTTGCAATAATTTCAGTTGCGCTGTCCTTTTAAAAGTAATTATAGGAAAACAGGATTGTAAGATGGATGCGCGTGAAGGACGCAAAGCTTTGAATATTTTATTGACATTTAAATTTATTTCACCTAGCAAATACACTTATTCAAATTAACCATTCATTTTGATTAGTACTGTTATACATAATTACAAAGTTTGGGGGAACCACAAATCCTCCCCTCCCTTTGGTTTTAGGACCCTCTCTGCCTTTACCCCTTACTCCCCTGGTCCATCTTTCTTGACCAATAAGCCCACAACGTCTGTGCGATCTGGAGAAAATTGTTCTTTATGTTTGTGAAAGTGATCAAGTTTCGTTTGCGATGAAATTTGTTACCATTTTTTAGTATTCTCATTACGAACGTATTTTTCTTCTCAATTCAGGCTGTGAGAGAACAACTTCTTGCTTGTCCCGACCATGCCTTAAGCGTACGGTATCACTGTGTTCATTTCCGCATCGATATACCTCTCAACTGTAACTTACTAAATAAAGAAAAGCACTTCCTGTCGGTCATATACAAATTGAACTACAGATGAGTTTGCACTGAATTCTCTGACTAGGGAGTTGCTTTTAAGACAACTCCCTGGTTCAACCACTAAAGACTGGGAGGGCTCAACTGGTTTGGATCGATTTTGTACAAATTCCGTATAAAGCCAATTGGGTTAAACTGGGTTACATAGTTCCTAGCTGGAGTTAAGTGAACTATCTAATGTTCGATTGGGTTTGCGGATTTTGTCCACGTTTCACTTTCCCCCAAAGACAGTTTTACTTTGAGTAGAACAAGATTCAACTGGGCTAAATCTGGGATTCATCCACAATTTGAACCCAGAGAAGTCAGCACTCAGATAGCAAGCCCAGAGTGAATTAAATGATGAAAGGTTAAGTCCAAAAGCAAAATTTGCAACACATGGGTGGGTCAGGCCCTAACTAGAATTCCAAGAATTTTGGCGCACCTTGTAAGGTTCGTTCAGAGCTTAGTAGTACAAACCCACTTTCCTAGGCTGACCAAGTAGAGTAGGCCTACACCGTTTTACAGTCCAAGATACCCTCGCACAAAGGACAAAAAGAACTTAAAATTATTAGCCTACTTTACAAGCTCTACTTTATTTGTCTTTCACAAGTAATTGAAGGTAATCATAACTGTTTTGGCATGTATTTCAATTTATGTATCTTGAAGTCACTACTTGACTTCTTCCAAGTCTGTTCTCATAAAGTGGTGCTAGGTTACTAACGTAGTATGCTATACGGCATATTCTTCACTTGTTTAGTCATATCTATAACCATATAGCCAAGACTGGGAATTTTGTTTTTGTGAATCGGGGTTTTTGGAGGGTGCTCTTGAAAGCGCCTCATGCCCATGGCCTATTTAATCTAGTGTTGTAACGAGTCATGACTCGAGTCAATAATTTTCAAAAGGGAAATGACTCGCGCAATTGTATCATAATTTTCCTCATAGAAATAATGCAATGACTGATCGAGCCACTGACTCGACTCGAGTCATACTGAAAATAGTAAATGACTCGACTCGACTGCAGAATTGAGTGACTCGTTACAACACTGACTCAAACAATCCGGGGTCTTCGCCCCGGGACCCCAACATCTGCAGGCGAGTGCTTTGAGACACCACTACGCCTCCAGCAACGCTGACTCCTTCATTTTGTTGTGCCCTTCAGGCGAAAAGTTGTGCCTCTCCCCTCCCTGCCCCAGCCCACACCGAAAAATCTAGTGACGCCACTGCTTACATTTGCCTCTTCAAAAAGATCTTCAGTTATTCAGTCGGCGGTCCAATGTGCTCCCCTGGCCGGTTCCTGAAGGTTCTGTCGGAAATATCCTATGGGAAGGAATTCATTCAGGCTATACTTCACTGATCATCATAGACAATTAACCTTCACATTAAGCAGACACTTCAACATCATTTTTTGCATAATGATTCAAGTAAATATTGCTAAACTGCACGAATTAGGTCCCGAGCCGCATGGCAAATGACCAGCCGCAGATACAACGAAGGCAACTGGCCAAGATCTTTTAGCCATTACGATCTGTTTGGGGGTGAAACTAAAGATGCACTGCAAAGTTGATCTACTTATCACGTTTGATAGACGATTAGAAATCACATATCGCGGTAAGTGTTATATTTCCTATTAAATGATTGACTCCACTCCCCTTGAAAAAGTTTTCAGGATATGCCACTGGATGACTGATAGTGAAACCTGCAATGCCCATTTTCAGTTGGGTAGACTGGAATACGTGTCTTTTGTTCAACAGCACACAGTATCAATCCCGGCAGGGCGAAACCCCCGATGTCTTCAAGCCACAAGCACTACTAACGGGCTATTGAGTCACTAAATTTAATTTTCACCTAGCCTTTGCTTGTTAATAAAATTATGAGTGTTCTAGTTACTTACCAATGACTTCTGAAATACCCTAGAATATGAGTGATCAACATAGTCTGCTACGAAAGTGATACAGGGGTGGCGCCGGGATTTGCTCGACAGGGTGGGGGCGGAGATCCCAAACCCCACCCGACAAAGGCGACGGGTCGCAAAATGTGGGGTTTGGTGGGAAACAAATTGATATTTTGGATTTTCATTGAAGAAAATTTGATAAATTAGGTTTTCATGTACGAAAGTTTAAGATTCACTCGATTGCTATGGAAGGAAAGTTGAGAAATTTGGATTTTTATTAAAAAACATTGGAAAATTTAGGGTTTTGTATTGAAAATTTGCCCTTCTTGAGAGCAAAATGTAGCAAGTCGTCTGAGCATCTGGTCGCCGTCGGAGATGACATAATTTGTCGTATCCATCACGGCTCTCCGATGAATTTGGAAAACTTCAGATTGCTAACACAGCAAACAGAAAGAAACAAAGAGAGCGGTCTTTCAAAGCATGAATCATTTATATTTTTACAAATTCATGATCAAAATGTGAAATGAGGCATACATCAATAACTTGGAAGATAATCTATGGAATGCATAATTTCAATATTCATATATGTACAAACTAAATGATTGCACCTTCTACGGTGTAATGACATTATTTGAATATAAACCCTGATAACTGATAAGAGATTATCAAGGGTTAAGCACAACATTAATGTTTGACATGAAAACCATGCAACAGTATGAAAGATGTAGACAACAAAATTGAGTTGCTTCACTGCATCTGAGTCTTTGAGATGACCACATCTTGAGCCTGAGTGAAACAATGTCTTCTGTTGTCAGAAGTTGTCTTTTGTTTTTCAGGTTGTATTTGAATTTACATCAGTAGCCTTCCAAAATATTCGTAACTATTCACACTGAACAGATACATGTTTACGACAAACCATGATACTACATTACAGAGCGGCACTTGCCTCTGTGATAATGGCTTAAAGCTTTTTCTCTGTCTTCATATTAATTTTGCAACATACTAGATCCCTTCACATGTTTTGCACTTCAGTTAAATATTCATATCTACAATTAACAAAAGTAACAATCACAACCTCACCCCTCCTATTCTGCCAGCATCTAAAATGCACACGGAACAAGCCGGGTAATTTGCAATTGGTGCAGCCAAAATTGTCCTTTGTTCGATTTTTAGCAAGAAAACATATCCAAATGTTAAGCAATTCAGCCATTTCCATATTAAGTAATGGTGATAATACCTTTTCAGGAGGGGGAGGAGGGGGAGTCAAAGCCATCTGTAAACAGAACCCTGATATATTTTTACTCACAACACTGGTTTCCACTAAATGCTGTCCTCTTAACATACT
This sequence comes from Holothuria leucospilota, assembly GCA_029531755.1. Lineage (NCBI taxonomy): Eukaryota > Metazoa > Echinodermata > Holothuroidea > Aspidochirotida > Holothuriidae > Holothuria > Holothuria leucospilota. The sequence goes on from CM055971.1 coordinate 53,545,629, forward strand.
TAAAAATATCAAATTTGCATTACAAACTGTCTAGATCCTGCACAACAGTACTGCTAGAGCACTTTTTGGATCCCTGTCTGCTAAATTATCACTATAATGGCCTTCATTCCCTTGCACAGTTTTTCAAATCGTTGCATTGGATCATCCATCATTTTATTATTTTCATAAAGATGCAAAATGCACACTCAGATGACAATGGATTCTTGTAAAGAATATCTTTAGGAGAGGGGACAGGGTGTAAAGAGTATGTTTAGTTCACTTACGGTAATGTTGAAATAAAATGGATGCCCCCTCAAGAGTACGAGTACTTACCTTAATCATTCAACTTTCTGAATGGAAATAAATCAATAAATAATATTCACACATTTCAATTTGCTGCTACCCATCACAAACTTTTAAAAGTGATGCACATTAAAATTACAAGTATAAAATATACATACCATTACCTTTTGCACCTTAATTCCTAATCAAGATAACATTTTGTACATTAATGGCTTGAAATACTGATTTTCGTTGTATACTTTAAAGCTAAATGGAAGACAATTTACATGGAACAAGAGAACTTATGCATTCGTTAATTGTAACCATGTCCCCCTCCCCACTCCCCTCTCCACTCAGGAAACAGCATGTCTGTTCCGACACTTTTACCTGGGATGTGCTATTTATTAAGTCTCAGATACGCGAGAACTTAGCATTATTTTAAGCTGGGATGTGTACTATTACGAACAGGTTCTGTAACACTGTGGAGATTTCTAGGGGACGTAAAGGGGAAATCTTCTCATTCCAGACAGTTCAAATTCTCCTAAGTTAGTTCTAGCCCCACCCACAACTGTCTTTAGCTTCTCCTTGCACACACAAATATTGTTTATTGCTTAAGACCATATCCTGGTGAGTATACAAGGCCCTACTGTGTAATCGAAACAAATAATATGAGCTACTCTGCAACTTTTGAATTTTGTAACTCTGACGTCAATCAAAGAGCAGTCACCAATTGAAGGTTCCGCTTAACCCCAAGTAAAAGTCGTACTAGGGTGACGGGTATCTGTCTTTAATACAAGTACTGTACTTTCAAACTTTGTGAGGACTTTGCATAGATACTTGTTGGGATGTGAGGCTGAATGATGGTTGCCTTACTCTAAACTGACTTATTTCGAATTTGGTGGGAAATAAGACACATTTTCACAAATCCTTTCCCATTTACTTCCCCGTAAAGCCCAGAGAGAAGAGGTGGGGAGAGGGGGAGCATAGCTACAATTCACAAGTTCATTATTAACACTGTCACCTAACATCGAATACAAGCAGTTCTATACTGTTTTAAGTTAGCAGAGCATTTAATGCAATTCATTGCACAGTATTAACTTCAATCTTGTTGCAACTTAGCAAATGATTAAGCTTTGAATTAGATTATTGAAAATGCAATAATTGACTTGTGACAAATTTATCTAGTTACTGTCAAATTCTGTAATGCAAACAAACATGAAAGATGTTTCCCGAACACCACCCCAAAAATGGAAGGAAAAATTGGTACTCTAGGACGGTTTTTCTGGGATATCCGGGACTTTTCCTTCTTTGTGCATGATATGTACAAATGTTAAAAAAATAACAGGGACTTTCATCTCCCTCCCACTCCCCCCCCCCAAAAAAAACTTTTGTCCAACCCTGCACAAACCCTCATAACTCATAAATTGTATGAATCATTTGCATGAAAGTCTCATTATGAAAGAGTCAATGAACACCCATTGCATCTTTATAATTTTATAGAATGCACTGTGAACTCAAATGATGTATCGTAATGGTGCACCTATAGCACTGGCTTGGATAAGACAAGCTGGTATGTCAGCCAAAAGATAACATCATCAGGGCTGAAATTTAGCACTCGTCCGATTGTCCGTGACGGGTAAAACTTGCATCGGACAACCACTTTCTCTCTTTGAACTTGTCCGATAGACGAGTAGATTTTATTTGTAACTGAATAGTTCCCTACATCAGCAGGAAAGTATGTCATAAAAATCCCCTTAAGAAGAGGCATTGAGACAATGGTATTGACTACCATTCACATTGTACCATGCCAATAAATATGGAAAAATGCAGAATTTAAAGTAAATTTTTGTTTTCTATGGCAGAGACAGGAAATAGAATTGTTCATCTCTTGTTCGTCACTTTCTTTCGGACAACCAAAAACTATTTCGGACAACCTAAAGTTAGCTTCAGGTTGTCCGATGGGGCAACCTGAAAATTTCCTTAAAAATCAGGCCTAATCATGCTTAATTAAGAAACTTGGGCCATAATAACTTTGCTTCTAAGAAGAAATCATTTTGACATGGCCTTCAAGAGTAAACACAATAAGATGGTGTAGGAAGCTTGGAAGGCTTTACTTTAAGTTATTTAGGTTTAAACGTAACATATTACATGACCAGTGCCACTCATACAGTAGGCAAGACCATCATTTGATCGAGATACAACTTGTCTTCAAGATTAGGTTAAATGCTATCTAGATTATCTACATGCAGGTACTAAAACTTGATACATACATACCAAAGATAGCCAATTTCAAGATAGAATTTTACAGGCCTTCATCCACCAAAATTCATAATAAGTATACCCCTGGCAATGTTGATTTAAGTATGATTCTTTGAAAATATGTAAGGCTATTTTTTACCACTGAACTGCTAAATTCATGCACAATTACTTCTTCATTTGCTTTCGGTATGTAAGAGGAATTGTCTGTAAAGATGTCATTTTCAACTGAGAACAACCACGAAATTTGGGGGATTTAGCTATGTTCCAAAAGAAGGTTGAGGACACTGTTTTATCCTTGTACATATTCTGAAACGGAGTAATGTACCCCAAGTATGGTACACCTTATCAAACTGCTCTAACCTGACAAACCTACATTACATGGCCCAATATACACTTGTTTCAACTAGCTGTATATGTTTATTTTCAAAATTCAAACGTAAGTTCATCCATGCAACCAATTTTTCCATACCTATTAGACATGCTTCCTTGTACTCTTAGTCGACTGTGAAGAATGCTTTAACCTTCCCAATCTGCTGCATGAAAACTTGAACAGTTAAGCAATGTGTCCCTTAATTACATAAAAAAACATTTCTTTTGGTCATTTATAATTTTAAAAACATGTAAGACACAATTCAAGTGTACAAATATAGATCCTTTTTACCTAAGGTTTACCTATGTACAATATGATTGGAAGATTTGTGGACGGAATGCTGTTGTCAAGGTGATAGAAGATGTGGCGGTTGTCAAGGTACTGTATTTTATCTAAGATTTGATGAGTTTTTCATTCTCCTTCTGGCTCCTTTGTTTGTTCTTCGACTGCTGCTGATTCGTCTGTACTTTCTCCTACATTGAAAATAATAAAACCAGAATTATTGGAATCTGTAGGAAGTAAATGAGTAAGTTTTTAAATGTAAAAACTTACCAACCTTTTATTCGAATCTTTTAAATCCAAAACAAGTTGTCTTTCATCCAAAAAGTAATATTAATGGCAGGGCAATTCCATGCAAAAAGTGACATATCACCTCAAATTGAAAATTCATACTACATTAACAAATTTGGTGTCATATGAAAGTTAACAGTCTATATTTTCCATATCTGATGTTTGAATTTGCTAAATACTGTTGTACACCTGGCAAAATGTGGAATTTTAATAAGATTGCATTTTTGGCCCCAAAATGTGCTAAATGACAGTAAACATATAGGTCATCTTTACATAACCAAACTTGTTTAAATAGTGCAAATTCTGTCATAAATGAAAGTTAAAGACCTAAATATTGTCCCTGGGTACTTTTTCTTCAAGTTACATACCCCAATAAAATTTGGCAACTTTCTGCATTTTTGGCAAAAAAATGTCATTCCGTTACCATAAAATGTGATTTTTTTAAGATATTTTTGAAACTTGTAAACAGAATAACATAAGACCTCAGGTGCAAAGCAAGTTTTGGATGGGAATAAATTTAATCCTATATCAGGCATTTTAACCTCTATCATTTGACAGAAGGGATTAATTAAAAGTTGTCATTCCGTTACCCTAGTGGTAACGGAATGACGGTAACGGAATGACAGTCATTGATTCCTTATGTAAACTGTGTATTGTATTTGTAACTTGCCTTGGAATATTAAAATTACAATTTAGCATGGTAAAGAATGACAAGGCACTGCAGTCAAGAGGGGATTAACCTTTGTTAAGTTATATTGCCTGTTGTGATCCTACAGTAATGACAAAATCATGTCAAACTTATTTCCACTAAAGATGAAATTATGATATCAGTCAGTTCTTGTTCATTTTGTGTTTTGTGGAATTCTGTTGTGCCTGAGTCTTTCTGTCTCATTGAAAAACAACCATTATGTGACACTACTCTGGGGATAGTAAGGATGGACACAGGAATTCTGTTACATTAGTACACTGCTGGAGACTTTGCACTCATAGAATACACTATACTGTGGAAGTAAATACATGTAATTTCTTCCAACATGTAACTCAAGTCACAGAAATTCATGAAAAAGTTTATTACATTAGGTCTACCAATTTTTATGAAAAAACACAGAGGGCACCATTTTCACTGCTAAGGAACACACTGACATGTATGGGTGGTACGTAGACCAGAATCAAATGAAAGTTCTTCCTTTACAGTACACAGACAACCGAGGCCATTACCATTTTAGAGAGCCTGCAGTATATCTGAGACCAGATAAGCATCTTTGATCAATGACTCTTGATCAGAGTAGAGTACTGTAGGAGAGGTTTGTAATTAACTTGGAAAAAATACATAGACTAGTTAAGAGTGTACTTAAAACTTTGGTATCTTTTCTCATGACGTCTTCAAATTTCTTGTTGCTTTTTTATTTCCCCAACCCCTTTTTTCTTTTTATTGGGTAACCTACATTTCAAAAGAGTGTGAACTTTGGGAGTTACTTTTCACAATTTACTTTAAAACTTGCAAGCACTGTTGGAGTGTTGGTAGTGCATTGTTAGTAACATTTTCATTTTTATTATAAATGTATTTTTTGACATTCATATGAACTGATATTTTTGAAAGTGTAAAATAAATATTTACCCTTCAATTAGCTTCCTTTTTTATAAATATGTCATCTTTTTAAGTTAAACATGATGAAAACACATTACTAACCATTCAGTGTTCTTTAATAAGTTGCAGCTGCGAGGATAATGCATTAAGTACGTTTTCGTCATTCCGTTACGTCATTCCGTTACCAAGCTTTTTTTAATTATTAGCATTGATTTTAATAACTGTAAATTATTTTGAAGCTTCTTTGTATAGTGTAGTATTGCTAGCACTTTAGTAATTATTTCTCACCAAGTAACAACCTTATTACCCTGTAAACTTCACAGAGTTTTTGCAACACAGGTGTTACCTAAAAAGGTCTTGGTCTTTTTTCGTCATTCCGTTACCGCCTTCATTAATATGCATAACTTACAAATTAGAAAACTTTTAAAAACAAATTATGGTTTCAGTAAAACCTTATGGTAATATCTGCTAGTGATACCAATTTCTTAAGTCTTCAGTTAGAACTGCAACAGCTATGCCAGTTTAAACTTCAACAAATCTGTCTGGATGTCATTCCGTTACCGTGGAATTGCCCGGCTGCAAATTGTAAAAAGCTTGCCCATGACAGTAACTGGTTTAAATGTGGCAGGGGGAGGGCACAATTGGTTGTGCATTGCAACTGCACAAGAGTCCACTTATGATGGTTGGGAAAATGGAAGTCTGCAGTTGGATGGAATTCCCAACTACCCTAACCTTAACATAAGATTAGAAGAAATGGGATTTTCTCCTGATACTCTAACTTTCCTCCTACCAGGGCAAGGTTTGCCATGAAATTGGTTCCCCAGCCAATGAAGTTAGATGTGCACCAGACTGAAGTACCCTTAAGCAGACCAGGTAAGTACCAGGCTTTACTGTTTTGATCTAAAGGGACCATCTCTGATTTTGATGATTTTCCCTCAGAATGATACAAAAAGAAACCTACCGAATTTGGAGGCTCATAGCTCAAGTGGTTTTAAAGCTCTCTGAAAAATACTGCACATTTTAACATGTTTTCATGCTATTGCCATTGTGATTATTTATGATTTGGATACTTGTAACTTTTCAAACGAATGAGACAGAAGGTCCAAACTGGTAAATTGTGTAGTACCTAAAGACCACATGGATTAAATGGCCTCATTTGTAAAGTCATTTCCTTAACATCACTTAATGACTTAGTCTATCAGTGTCACACAGTTGTAATTGACATTTTGAGACAAGTGTCATGACATGCAGAATTAAGATGGACAAAGTGCAAATGACACACCTATTCTGGGGTTCATGTAGTGCATCTCACAAACGACAGCTGCACAAGGCACAGTGATCATGGCATCAGGAATCATGGTGATTACAATGCCATTGTTATAATAAGCTCTTTCTTCAATCCACTGAAATGCCAAAATCCTTTTCCCTTGTGTATCAATAAAGGTAGTGCCATGTGTGCAGTCTACTTAGATGTGTTGTACTGATGCTTATCTCACATCACCAGTAATTACTGATTGCCAAATAAAATGCTAATAGGTGACTTTATTTTGGCCAGATTTACCTATGAACAATTTTCTTTTGAAAAATGCACTCACAGGTTACTGACACTGTAGACCAATTATTAGTTTGCAACAAGCATGTGTACTATTCTAAATCCGTAGAACTGCACTTAAATACAGGTCTTAATTGTGCTGTAATAAACAACACAGTACCTGTACCATAACCAGGGCTAAAAAATTCTGAAAGTATAAATACCAGTCCATTGTCATTTACTTATTCCACTAGTCCAAAGGGCATTTGAACAAGCTAGCTCCCAAAGTGTACACGGTACAGTACAACTACAATGCAATACACCTTTTTGTACTAGCCTATGGGACTTTTGAAAGGGCACTTCGAAAACCACACTTGGCTATAGTAGTGTCAGTGAATGGGCTGACCCTTGTGTAACTCGAGTGATGTTTCCACTAGTCCCCGGCTAGCAGACTTGATCGAGCCTTGATTGTTCATGTACAGTTAACCCTCACTTGTTGTCATCTGTTTGCACTGAGTGACTTTTTGAGGTTACATACTTGTTGCCTACATTACTAATACAGTTTGCACCAGACAGGCTATCATAATCATATCACATTACCCACCTTCAGGTGCTGCTTCTGTTGGTACATTTTCCTGTTCATCTTCTGGTTTAGCTACTTCTGGTTCCTCTGTCTGGGGATTTTCTTCTTCAGATTTTTCTTCTTTCATATCATCTGTGTTTTCTGTTGTTTCTTCCTCCTTGTGACCATCTCCCTCCCCAACAGTTTCTTCTGGCTTTTCTTCTGTATTCTCTGCTACTTCTCCCACCTGGTCATCTTTCACTGCCTCTGATGTATCTTCTGCTTCACCTGTTTGCTCTTCTGGAGTTGTTTCTGGTTCTTTGGGGGGAGCACTTTCCAACACTGCTGGTGCTATTTCTTCTGATGGCAATGCTTCTTCTAGTGGCACTGTTTCTTCTGGTGGTGCTCTTTCTTCTGGTGGGGCTGTTTCTGCTGGTGGTGCTGTTTCTTCTGGTGATGGTTCTTCAGGTTTCTCCTCCTTGACTTCTTCCACTACCTTTGTTTCTACTGGAGCACCATCAGGTTCATCTCTTGCTTCTGCATGCACTCTGAGTTTCAAGTCCTCCTTCTCCTCTATAAGGGGAACTTCTTCATTTTCTGTTTCTTTGGTTACATCTAAAACAAAAAATGGAAAACAATGATAACATCCTACTTTAAAAGACATTGATGGTTGCTGGTTATGACCTAAACTACTGTGTGTAGTTAAGGCCATTCTTTACCATCAAATAATCAGAATGGTGTACATAATCTAGAGTACTTATGTAGTGCTCAGTAACTTCACTGTGATACAGGATAAATTGATTCCATCAGGGTATTGCCTGGTGTGGAGTAGGGTGTACATAGGTTACAGTCTAACACGCTGTCAAAAATGAATTACCACCATTTATTTTTAATTCATTTGACAACAAATTCATCTCATTTCAATAAACCACTCTTGATGAATTAGAAATATGAACTGAAAAAGTTTACACAGTCCATACCCATTAAAGGTGATCAGTCGTCTTGAAATATTCTTTGTGACGTCAGCCTTTTCTTGACATGTTTCTGCAGTCGTCACTGTTCAAGGATACACCGTACAAGCATGGTATAGCTAATCGGTAAGCAAGAAGAGACGGCTTGTAGCTGTATACCTACTAGCTATACCGATGTCATCATAGCTACTTGTACGGTGTATCCTTGAACAGTGACGACTGCAGAAACATGTCAAGAAAAGGCTGACGTCACAAAGAATATTTCAAGACGACTGATCACCTTTAAGGTTTTTCTTTGGTTTATTTTACATTCACAATGCCAAGTTATCCATAATGTCCTGCCTGTTTTTCATGTGGCAATGAGACAGGCTTAACAGCTGATGTTTAGCTATAGTATAGCCAACTGCATTACATCAGAGAAGTCTTCTGTAGTTATGTCAGGTCAACAATCTCACCCTAGGCTGTGAAAGTTCTCCCTAAAAGATTTACTTCCAGCTCTCCTCCAATTAAAAATAAAACTTATTGTATAAAACAAATACTGTACAAAAAAACAAGCACCCATCTAGTTTGCCTCCCAGACATAAAATCATTAGAAAGTATCCCGTAAATGTGTTAAAATTGCTACTGTATGGGCCATCATGCACCACTGTGGGTGAGCTGCTTTGTGGGAGCTGTCTGTTAAGTTGTATGCATTGTGTATACTGATAAGGTATCCAGTCATCAGGGCCAATCAGAGTAAACTTATTGTCTGAATACTGATGTCAATCAAATTGCAATTGCCAGCTGCTTAAAGAGATATCCCCATATTCCTCAATGTTTGGCATGATGCAACAGTCTCTTTAAGTAAATTTGTTTACCCAAGATGTGCACAGTAGAAGGGAAAAAAGAGTGCCCTATCTGATTCATATTGTAATTTCCTGTGGAGCAGATATGCATCTAAATGTGTGTAAATTGGCAGATATTGCTGCCCAGTTGAGTATCCATAAAAACAATCACCCTGATTGAATAATGACATGTGCCAATCGATAAAATGTTGGATGTATAGTACCTAACCAACACTGCACAGTAGACAAACAGGGTTACCACCTAAATTTTGGAAGATGTACAGGCTACCAGGTACAGTACTGTACAGTAGTTTGTATTTCAATAACAATTACTTTGCTGTCTTAAATTAAGCTGGATCAGCCTTTGGCAATCAAGCTAAGTAGGTATCCTGATGTACCATACAGTACTTAGTCTTTTGTTTGGGAGGTAAGACTTGGGGCCTTGGGGTGAATTTTTCAGAGAACTAGAGTTGGATAGATGAAGGTTGCCCTTTACTGTAAGTTTGTGGCAATGACAAAAAATGCTCACTAAGCCTACGGTATCACTGTTTCATAATTTGAAGAGCTTTTACCTTGATTGACAGGGTTTGATGTAAATGCAACACCCACAAAAATCTTGTCTTTAACATATTCTTCAATGTTTGGTGAAACCTTTCTAAAGCCCCCTGGCTTCAGGATGATAAGCCGAAGACTTAATTTGGTCTATGCCTAACTCATACAACATCTGCTGGAATACAGTTTGACATGAAATTAGAACCCTTGATCTGATTGGATCTCTTTTGGCAACCCAAACAATGTGAAAAATTTAAGTAAGCTTGTAAGACTGTTCGAGCCTTAATATTCCTCAGAGGTATTGCCTCTGGAAACCTTGTAGAAGCACACATAATGGTTAATATATACTGATGCCCTGCCCTACTCTTAGGTAGGGGACCTACACAATCAATGATGACTCTACTAAACGGCTCTTCAAAAGCAGGAATTGCTTTAAGGGTGCAGCCGGAATATTCTGATTCGGCTTCCCAACCATTTGACATGAGTGACAGGTCTTACAAAATTTGGCCACATCACTTTTAAGTTTTGGCCAATAAAAGTGATTTAGAATTCTGTGGTAAGTCTTATTGACTCCTAGGTGCCCTGCAAATGGCATTTCATGAGCAATACTCAGTATTTCCCTTCTATAGGTCCTAGGTACCACGATCTGATGGTAAATTCTCCACTCTTCATCTAATGGTGCATCAGGTGGTCGCCATTTACGCATCAAAATATTGTTTTTAAAATAAAAGCAGACTGGGACGTCTTTAGATTCATCCTCAGTGAGTGCACCAGCTATTAATGGCTGAAGCTCTTCATCATGTTGTTGTTGGACTGACAACTGGTCTCTGTGGAGTGTGTCAGACATTTTTGATTTTTCCTGTTCTACCCCCTCACTATGTGTGGGGCCAGGAGACTCACAATCCTGACTATCATTAAGATTAGTCATAAAAGATTGGCTGAGATCATACCAAGAATCTTCACTTTCATGAACATTTTTACTAGAATCTTTTCTAGACTCTGACTCCTCCTTTCGGAGAGTTGTTCCATTTTTAGGAACTAATTCCTCAATTTTAGAGGGCGGATGATTAAGTTTATCATCCTTATTTTCGGAAATCATACCCTCATTTTTAGAGAGTGGATGTTTAACATTATCATCCTTACATGATTCCCTACTTGTTCCACTTTGGGAACTGTATCCTCACTTTTGGAGGGTGGATGTTTTAAGATTATCATCCCACGGCGAGCTTTTTGTGACATAGCTCTAGTGACAGCACAGGCAGGGAATAAATTTGGAAAATTCCTTTTCTAATTGCTCTGTGTTGTTTATAATCACATGGTTTATCTGTCAAAATTGCATTGGCTACTACCTTTCCACCAGCTAGGTCCATTGCCTAGCAACAGAGATACCCCCTTACAGGTAGAGTAGGTCTGACCCCTACTATGGACCGACCCCAGAAACTAAATATGACTTCAAATTAATTTTGTGGAGAGGGACAGAAATAAATCCACACTCAACCCCCTGAAATTAGTACATTTGCCCCTGTGGAAGTAGAGTCGATAATGGCAAAAACTCCATCAAGAAGCAACGACTGAGTTGCGCCTGTATCACGCAAAATTTTAATTTTGACGGGTGGATGAGCTGAATTCCCATCTAGGGAAATAAACCCCTCAGACACAAATGGAAGGTATTCTTCCTTAATTTTGTCGTTAGAATTAGGCCGTAAAGTCACGACTACCTCAGAAGAGTTCTCTACATTGGCTAAGGCATTTGGAGCTGTTTCAGTCTCCTTTAATTTTGCCAATTTGAAGCAATTTGCCATTGTGTGGCCTTTTTTGTGACAGAAACCACAACTTATGTCTTTAAAGGCAGCTTTGTTTGAGCTGACCTGGTCGTTCTTTTGACGACTTGAATCTGGTTGTTTTTTACCAGAATTTGTTGGAGAGATAGAACCAGACTGAGATCCACTATTACCTGTTGTGCCACTATTATTGCCACTGTTGCCATATTTCTTATTTGGCCTACTAAACTGACCCTTGTTTTGAGTCTGACCCACTTTACCAAACTTATGGGTAAGTGCATACTGATCAGCCAAATTTGCCACTTCCTTCAAGTTGTCAGCCTTATTTTCCTCAAGGTGAGTCTTAATGTCATCATTCACACACCGTTTGAATTCCTCGACCGAGCATCAGTTGTCCTTAAAGTGTCAAATGTGGAGACCTTTTTGGAAGCACACCATCTGTCGAAATGCCTTTCTTTTTGATAAGCAAACTCTACGTATGTTTGTGTATCCGCCTTACGATACTTTCTAAATTGTTTGGCGATAAGCTTCAGGCAACCAATTCATAGGCTTGTAATATGGCCTTTTTAACCTTATCATAAATCCATGCTGTCCTCTATTGACAGAGCGGAATACACTTCTTGAGCCTTGGCCTGTGAAATTACTCTGGATGAGTATGGACCATTTATCTCTTGGCCATTTTTAGTTGCTCACTCCAGCTTTTCGAAATGATTAAAGAATTTCTCTCACATTATTCCTCCTGAAATTTGGGGACAAATTTTACGTGCTTAGAAACATCGAATCCCCCAGTATCCCAAGCCTATTTTAGGGTCCCCCTGAGGCTTTTATGACCCCTAACTCTAGTTTGCTTCAACCTAAATTTCATGTTCTCTTGCCTCCCTTTGCATTTGTATTTCTCTTTCCTCTTTTTTCCCTTTCTCTTTTCCATTTCTTTTAATCTAACCTCTTTACTCATTTCTATTTCAAGCCTTTTCAATTCAAATGTGTTGTCAGTTGGCACAGTGATAGCTGTTTCCAATACTGTACTAGGCAGAATACTTTCATCCACAAGATATTCTAGAACATATCTTTTAATCTCGTCTTTCCGCATTAAAGGCTGAAATTCGATGCCATAATGTTTTTGCGACCTTTACAATATCCAGACTTCTTTAATGAATCTAGTTCCTCGACTGAGGACTAGCCACGAATTTATCTAAGTTTGAATGGCATTTTGAAATTGTATCAAGCCTTCAACAAACAAATAAGTAGTCTGAGCAAACACAGTTGCTTACGATTCACAACAGAATTTCTCGAATTTTCTAGTATTTTTCGTTCCCGGATGTTAGGCCACCAATTCTGTTACGGCTTGTGGTCGCGAGTCAAACCAATAACAGCGACAGATCACAGAAGAACGAGATTAAAATTCAACAACTCAATGATTATTTACAATCTCCTTATCTCACTTAAATTTACAATAATTAATTAGACTTACTCACAATCCTTTAATTAATATTTGCCTGGTCTGGTCCAAGGGCTGGTAGTGCATGCACGTTGACGATGGTACGGTAGTAGACCTGTAGCGTGCTGTAGCGTAGGAACTGGTTCCACGAGCGAATAATGACAAGGCTAGGCGATGAATGATGGATGATAACAATCTCTGTACACAGTGCAGAAACGGCGTAAGGCAATTTATCACAAGTGTGCAGTGTCAGTGGCTGGGAATAACTTCTCAACAGCGTCTGGACTCGATGAAGTATTAGGGCATTTCTCAATGTCTCTCTCCCAGAATAGTTGTTGAACTGCCTTTTATATGCTAGGCTTTTATTCGAGAACTCTCCAGAATTTAACAGAAACTTCTAGTGTACACAGTCCAGTAATTACGAGAACGTTCCTTAATAGAAACTTCTAGAACACACAGTAGTTGTAATTGCGACATAACGTAAACAGTTCTCACTTCTAGACAGTTCTAGAAAGGCTGCGTTGAAGTTGAATTCTCTGGAACTTTCCATTCGCTCGTCGATGGATTCAATCCGGTGTTCCTGACGGGTCGTCTTGTAACAGTGTGGTTTCGAAAATAACCTACAGTACGTACTCTACGTACTGTACTTGTATGTACCAAGCAGTATAGTGCAGTGAGTACTGTACAGTATGTGACGGAGAGTATGAAAGTCACTCTGATTCAAATACTTTGTATACAGTACAGTATGCACAGTATTGGTTGTCTTCGGCGTGTACAGTGCGTGTAGGCCTAGCATATCATCCTTAGCTACTGTACATACAGTACAGTGCTACTGTAAGTCCCTGCCAGATCCCTGCCATTTACCCGCTTATTCTTCTTGCAAATCCCGGCGCAATCATCCTGGCCCAGTTTTGCAACGTACTGTACATTCCGGGTAAAAGTCTCATCAAATTCGTGGCATAGCAGGGAAAACGTAAATAGCACATGTATTCCCTGCAAAAATGTTGCAACAACCCTGCTGTATGGCCTGGGTATGAGGGCTGGTCACAGTTAGTGACAAGAATATTAATGAAACAATTTTAAGTCAACCTGACAAAATGCAATCATCAAAATGTAAATAAATTTAATTAATAAATAGCTCTACTGATAAAAACTTCCATTAGCATAATTGCTCCAGGAGACTCCAGCTATTGACACCACATACAGGTACAGTATGCCATTTCCTCCTATTCATTCCATTGTTTTCATTTCAACAAAATGTAATCATAATTGCAATCATGATTACATTGCAATGGAATTGTAATCATAAACGATTACTTTCTGCAAGCTGTTAATGAAAGTAACAGGCAAATTTCTGCTTTTTTCTCATGAACCATTGGAAGCACATTTTCATTTATTGGGTGACTTTTTACACAGATTTAGAGAATACAGGCACAAAAAGTTTGACATTCATGAACGTGTTGGGTACCCATAAAACTGCAAAGTGTTGATAGGCTTTATGTGTGGGAAATACCCTCCTTGCTGTATCTTTAAATGATTCCATTTTCATAAGCTTTTTTTTTTTTTTTGACAAGTCATTAGCTACTTACAGTAAGTGTTTCAAGCTTACAGTATTTGGGCCAGTGGTCGTCTTGAAAAGTTGTTGGTAAGATGCTTTCTTTAGTATGGACATTTACATTTCTTAAATCTAACAAAGAAGTGTCAAAATGAGACTTCTTTTCGTTAAAGTTTTCTTCAAGGCTGTGCACCTGATCTCCATACAAAGGTTTCATCTAGGACTGAAAAAGTTATAGTGAAAAACTAAAATATTTTCTATTTTAATTTTTTAATATTACTTATCAGCAGTTCCAAAATAATTTTCATTCACTTTAGCTCTGAAATACCGTACTGTATCTTTCTAAAAACTGACATCAGTTGGTAAAAGAAAGTCAGGGAGATTATCTTCAAAATCCAGTCTAATTGGTGACTATGCATTCCATCCATATATTTTACTGTGTGATAGTTCTTTGCAAGCAACTTTATTAAAGGCAATAGGCAATTGTCCCAAACTTTGCTTTGAAAAATCAGCAAACTCTTGCAAATCTCATATTGCATTATATGCACCTTTGAAAGACATTTTGAACATAACTATTACAAACAATAGGTAGAGCAAGGAGAAATTCTCCTTTAATTTCACAATTCACTAACAAAAACATCGTTACATGATCAAAATAGGCCATTCATGAACTAGAGTGATGGAGCATACTACAGTAACTCTGATTGGAGTCACTGCATTTTGCCTTTAAGTTAAAGTCAAGTCCTCTAGGCTCTTTGTTTTTTATAAGCTCCTGTTTTGAAGTCAACTTTTGCAGAGCCCTATGTGTAATACTGTACATGCGTACGGGTATGTACAGTTAAAGCTGACACAGAGGCAGTGAGGAGACTGATCCGAAGTCCAAACTGTCTCCATTGGTTGAGTACACAGTCACCATAGAAATGATAAACAATAAGCTGTGACAATCAGTATCTAATTACAATTAATGTGTGTTGACTTACAACCAGTTCTTCAGTGCTCAACAACTGCCCTGCATTTTTAAGAGGCTAGCCTACCCTTGGAAACTGTACAGTAAAGTCATGTATCTTGCTCTGAATTGAGTAAAGATTTCAAGGGCACCTCTATTATTTTGATTGGTATCCAATGTAAACACCCAATTAAATTTGAAAAGCAAATTTAGCACTTAGCAATGTTTGATATCATGTTGAATATTGACATGATTAGGGAAAGTTGACAGCTTCTCAAGTCAAGGTTCTGTGCTGATATATAATTAGAAACAACTTGTTGATGTCTTTTGTTTGCATGTTTAAGGATTGTCCTGGTGAGATGTTGGCAACAGAATGTTTGTAGTAAACAAAACACTTCAACTAATCAAAAGTTAGTACTTACATGTATTTACAGTAGAAGTCAGTACAGTATTTAAAATGTAAGGTGCTACGTATATGCAGTAATTATACTGTAATTTTGTAGGTTTTCATTCTGTTTTCATATTGAGGAAGTGCAGTAGAGGACAAATGTTGTCTTGTGGGATGCAGCTTATAAATAATTGCATCTATACTGCAGTGCATTAAGCACACAAGCTGTACAGGAATTACTGTACTCTTAAAAGTTTTGTCCAGCAGTTTGGGTCATACAGTATACTGGCCTACATACAGTACAGCCGGGAATGAACAGAAATGAAACATCGTCTTACTGTGCGTTTAATCCTCTTAGACAGCCAAACTAGTTTACTACGTCTTATTCTTTGTCAATTTTGAAAAGAACCATGGCAACAAGTCAGTCAATGTTGTCTATTGTTGTCAACGTTTTCAACTAGTTTACTCATTGTCAAGTCAGTCATTTCCCTTTCAGAGTTTCCGTAATCCCTTCTTTTGTTTGGCGACACTTGTTGGCAATCAATAGTCTGAAGTTCACAAGGGGGGACACCATGCATGCACTGAACTAGGAGTACTGTATTGTGAACGGCAAATGTGATAAACACGTATCCTCGTAGCCTGTGAAAATTATATCCCGAGATTCCGACTGCGTATCCTCGTAGCCTTTTAAAAGGATAGTTATCCTCGTAAACTTTTACTGGCTTTTTATATATTATTTTTAACCGAGATTCCCTGTGTGTATCCTCGTAGCCTTCTAAAAGGATAGTTTGATTGTACGTATCATCGTAGCCCCTTGTTCCGAGATTCCAACTGTGTATCCCCGTAGCTTCTTACATTATATCCTGCCGAATCCAAATACTGAGAAATGGTAGGCCTAGCAGAATAGTTGCGGGTTTTGAAAACTCAGCAAGACCAGGAACTCTGTCAGTCCAGTAAATTGGAATACAAAAGACTTATTTTGAATACGACAATGGAATTAAGTGAAGTTCAACTTCATGCTTAGAATATCGATCTGAAGACCAAAGTGATAAAAGCCTACCGGGGACCGGCGGCTGTTTCAGGTTGTTAGTTTATTCACGTTCAATTTGCTACTTACTCGAATATGTGTAGTTCTCAATGAATGTATATATCTTTATCACACATTTAACGGAAATAACACGTGCAGCGTAAAAGGGTAAACAATTTGAAATACAAATTCCGTTATTCCTATTTTGATGCAAAAAGAACTAATATGACATGCACAATCACGGAGAAAGCTTGTCAAGGGATATGGGCACGATACTGATTTATCAGCGATGGACATAAAAAACGATCCGTAATGAAGTTTAAGTTCGTCGTTAATTACTGGTAAATTTTGTTGAAGCAAGAAATCGTACGTTTCCATTTGATGTTTTGCATAAAGGTCTATTACCTTATTTTTTGAAAATATGTCAAGTGCAGTATGAATTGCTTAAAACAGCTTATCTTCCGATCGCGCTTTCTTCCTGCTGAACGGGCCCGTAGCCACGAAGGGGTGGGGGGGCATTTCAGGGCAATGCCCCACCAAATATATTTCTGCCCCCAGATGAAAATTGAAACAAGTACACCGGGTATTAGGAGAAAATTTTATGCCCCCATGTTATGCATGGTTCAACAGTCTTGACTTTGCATGGAACCTCATATTCCGCGGACTAAATGTTAAAACTGTTTAGGTCCATAAAATTAGTCAGAGGGAACGCCATTGCAATGGTATCACATTTTAGTTTCGACACCCTCATGTTCCGGTACAATACAAAGGCCTCGCCGCATTTTCATTTCACACAGATGTTGCGATGGATTTGGATCCCATTTTAACCCCATTCCACCCGTGGCCTTTGGAACCACAATGGACTTACTTTAATTCTAACAAACCTCCCTCTAGACCCTACCCTCTACGACGCAAAATGCTTAAATTTTGAATCTTACCTATTTTACAAAACCTTTGAAGCCCGAGTCCTTAGGAAAAATATTAATCCAATTATTGTCCATTTAGGGAGAGAGAGAATGAAGATGGCACTTTCGGCAATCAGTTTTCGAGACTTGGCTCCTGAATCTCCGACTCAGGGCCCTACAGCGGAATGCAATGCAGTATATATTCCCCTACCCTGCCTTTGCCGGGATGTCCCTTAAATTCACCCACGGCGTAATGTGCTAACATGATCCGAATTTTAACACGGCCCCTGGGAAACCGTATCTTCATTATCGCTTAGTACTGTCACAAGCTATATACTCATACTGTACGCCGTAGCTTGCAGCCCAAAATACCGTTCATTTTCATACATGGGCCGAGCATTGTACTACGTTAATGTGCACATACCAGATGTTGCAATCGCATGCTACTTTGTTATTATTAGGGCCACTGCAAATGCCTGGGAAATGCAGTTGCTATACGTGAAACCAACCAATCGCAGCTATGGGTTTAATACTCATTCATCGTAAACGGCCAGCGCCCATTTTTGCATAACCTTTTTTGGAAGTCGTATGCCTATTTAGTCCTTGTACGTTTACGTGACGTCACACACATCGCCTCGATTTTTTTCAATCTTTGACAGCCAGCGCCATCTTGGCTTTTACACATAAGCGATATTTCGTCCGATACCAAACTCTTACCGAATACTTTTCTCAAAAGTAGGCTTACGCAACACCCATGAATAAGATACGGCACAAAATTTAGCTCGTAATGGTTGATTTTGCTGATAATCTTCATACTAAATTTTCGCCCATGGCAGCTAGTTCGTAACGCACTTAGAGCGGCGAGTTACCCAGGATATGAAACTTACTTCGTTAGGTTATTATACCACTATATCGGGCCTACACGCGGAATCGACAGTACGATCGTGCATTGGTAGACGTAAGTTTTTCGGACCGTGCTTGAAGGTGGGTGTAGCCTAGTTCGAGTAGTAGGGGCGGGACTTAATAGTTCGTCGTTAACGGTAGACCGCTCACGGGGATTGGTAGCAGCCAATGGAAATCTTGCACGCGTAAGCTTGCGAAAAAAAGGGGAAGCCCAATGACGTCACAAGTAAAGGTGTTTTTAACTGGTTAATTACCGATTATGTGTCGTGAAAATATGCAATGCTCGCAATATACAGAACGTTGCATGCAAATAAGTTGGGACCATTGCAGGTGCCTGGGAAATTCTTGAGTCGAAGGTACGTGTTGCCGCAGTATACATTTTGTATGTTGCAACGAGCTAGCCAGAAAGTGTAAGCGAGTAATGTGTGCAGTCTGAGGCGAATATTGTGTGCTGTCTGGGGCTATAAGATGTTAGGCAGTACAATGATGGCTGAAAAATGAGACAATGCAGTGGGTTGTAGTTTCATTTATGCAGGCCTACTGATTGTCTAAGGGTCATTCGGCATCGTATTGCCGCTGTAAATTGTGTACCGTAATTCGCCGTTCTCTGAGCGGAAGGGTATGGACACACCCATCCATGGCTGTTAAAACGACAGCGGCATCTGGCCTTTTTGTAGGGCATATGCAGCGACGATGAATTAATACACAGACGAAGGCGCCGCTCATTTCACAAACTAGGAAATAAAAGGATATATATATATATTCAAAGAATGGCGGATCGGGACGACTGATTACCTTTCATGCTTTCCAAGGTAAGAGAATCTCTGCAAACTAGGATCTCTGCAAACACAGGATCGCAAATTTTGAGTGCAACTGTATCAATCAGGCCTCATCCAACAAGAAAACATATATGACTGCTGAGAATGGGTGGGGTGGGGAATCCAGTTCCCTTCCAACAGGAGAGACCAAGCCTATTTTTTGGGAGGATTTGTAGAAAATTCGGGTCATACATTAGGTAATTTAGACTTTTTTCTCAAGCAGAAGCGGTTCGGTCCCCCCCCCCCCCCCTCCCCGGAAAAAATGCGCATGCCTGCCTTTGTTGATGATTGTCACCTAGGAAAGTTCGAACATATTTTCCGCTCTTCTTATTAAAATTTCAGTGTGCCCTTCAAGGATCTTTAAAAAGGGTACGGTAGCAAAATGAGCATTTTCCAGCCGTCTAACCGACATGTACGGTAAACTACAGGGGTAGGCCTACAGCATATCGTGACTCCACTTTCCGTTACATGACTTTCTGAAATTAATTGTCAATACTTGTGTCTTAATTTACTTCGCCTTTGCCTTCTTTAAGTAACTCTAAAAAAGGACGCATAGACATAAGTTTCTTTTTTTCTTTTTTTTACGATGTCTTCCGAAAGGGTGCCGAAATTAGTTAGCTCAGTTTCCAGTTTGTGGTACAGTATACAGTAGGCATATTTTTACTTCTGTAAATTTTTAGTGATGTTATATACACCCATCCCTCACGTTTACGCAAGCCATAAAGTGTACCGCCTTGTCACGCAGCCGCGGGCGGTGTAGAAATGAGACTATGTTGCGCGGCTCGATGTGTGAGTAGCCTATTTAACTTCATGTAGATACCAAAATCGGAATGGCCTTATAAAAAAATGGAAAGAAAACATTCTTTTTGATAACTGAATTTCCTGTTTCACATTTTAGTCACGAAGCAACTTAGTAAAATAATATAGCCAATAATATGGCGTACATTTAAAAAAAAATCGTGAACGTATGTTTGCGAAATATTCTGCAAAATACTTATTCAAAATTCTCCTAAAAATCTCGCTGTCTACAGTACAATTTATTTGTTAATTTCTTTTTGATAATGTGAAGTCTTGTATAATCGTAGCATCTTGGTTATAGGAAAAATATTGTGTCATGTTTCGACTACGACATTACAAGGGGATTAACACAATCACAAAAATGAATTCCATCCACACAGTTTTTTTGTTATCTCCAGCCGTCGCCGATGGTACTGTACGTTCGCTCACCGATCACCGTGGTGATAATTATACCTGTTACAGGTTACCAATGTATTTTCCATTCTTAAGGTGACTGTAACGTTACATTTCAAGGCCTTGAATTTTTGACCACCGTTTTGCAAATTTATGTCGGTCCGATTGATTTTTGACGCGAATTTACAAATTATTTTGTTCACACTTTTCGTTTTTGAAACGTTTACAGTACGCTTTCTCGGTACCCGCATATTTTCAATTACTCAGTACAAGCGGCCCAGCCCACCACTGATCATTATTAACCAGCCCACCACTGTAAGACTTGCCAACTTGCATAGAGGACTAATATCGATCGTCGATCAACTCCTCCATTCACAACTTCCTGTGCATTGTTGCCATTGTAACGGAAGAAAAGAACTACTCGTTTGACGGACAATGGGTGAACTTCAAAAGAAACCTTTCAACAACTTTCAGACGATTTTTACAAAGGAAGAAACTAGTTTGCAAACGCCTAGAAACTAGTTTGAAAACTAGTTACACGTTGAAAATCGATGCGTTTTTCTGGTTTATTCCCGGCTGTACTGTATACTGTACTATACTGACTACGGTACATACAGTACAGCAGGGCTTGAAAATAAGCTTTTTCCCTCTGGAGCTAAAAACAGCTTCTGACAACCTTCATTTTGAAGCTTTTCTGGAGCTGTGTTACTGTTGTCTGGAGCTGTTTTCCATTTTTCAAAGAAACCACTGTTCCCTACATGTAACATATCCTCTTATCGCCTCCTAACGTTATTTGTGCATTTACAGTAGTAAAGAAAGTTAAAGTATAAGAGGCAGGAAATAAGACAACAGAACATTTATTTGGTAAAAAAAATTGTAGTACTAAACAGGGCGTGGTTGTTCCATCTCTGAATAACTTTTAAGGGGACAGAGGGGCTGGGTGCATGTAGGCCTACTGTATACAGCAGCTTTGGACTGCCCTCACTCGCACCTTGAATGTGGAGAGGGGGGAGGAGTTCATAAATTCTATCCCCTACCCTATGGCTGGACTCATCTTTGATTGAGATGGTGCAAGGTTCACAAGGGCGGATCCAGAGGGGGGGGCGGGGGGGCGACCGCCCCCCCTTAGGCCGACCGAAAAAAATTAAAAAAATGTAATGCAAAAAAAAAAAATAAAAAAATACTACAAAATCAGATCTAACTCACACATTTTGTGGTACATTTCCGGCATATAGGGTATAGTGAGGCCCAAGTTTTTTACAATTTTGAAGATTCTTAAATAAGACTCACAGTCATGGTAAACATCCTATCATACATGTAAGAAACTCACAGAGCCTCGAACCTGAGTCCAGGGGTCGTGGAAAGGGAAATTCCCCTTGACCAGTCGCCCAGGGTCTTGATTTTGCTCTTACACACAGACACCCATCACCCTAACATTTCTGGTTCTGAGAATACAAAATTCTCAGTTGGTGAATGCGCTCTTTGATTGACATCAAAGGCAAAAGATGCAGAGCAGCTCACATTACCCAACATGCACAGAAAGTGTTCTGATTACATTTGGCCTATATGCCCATCAGGACATAGTCTTAAGCAATAAAACTAGGTTTGTGTCTGCTCAAGAGGAAGGGTTCATGACAGTTTTTGGAGTGGCTAGGAGTACCTAAGTTGGGGAAATTGGAACTGTCTTGGGATGATAAGAAAGGGAGCGGATTCTTCTATAGAAACCCAAATGTTCTAAAATTTCTCAGTAAGAACCAATTATTTCAATTTTTCTTCAACAAAACCCACATTTTTCGGCGCGCTTCGCGCTTCCCAAATTTTGAGTTCCGCATCGATCATTCCTTTGGGCATTCCGTTGCTTCTGGCCGGGGTTTTGGGTTTCAGAACCCGTTTGGCATATCCTTTTACCACCCCTTGTTGAGTCTGCGTGCAGGTATTACCATCGTAAATCATTTTCCTGCAAGATTTTGGCGCTTCGCGTTCATTTATCACAATCGAAGTTGTATCACCAATGAACATCATAAGCCCCACAATTTCAGTGAATTATTCTAGCCAACGCTAGGTGAAGGCTCGTAGTTAGATGTCGGACATCAAGGGGATTTCATGTGACATTCTAATACCTTGAATAACATTCGTATCGAGATGGGTATATGGCTTGAAACTAAATTGACTAGTACCATAAATTCACTCAAAAATTTACTCTTTCTCTTCATGCAAAATTTCGTTCAAAGTGAAATACAATAACGACCATCTCAGTTGTGAACTGTGAAGAGCTTGGTGTGTTCTGCCTTTGAAATTCCTGCTGAAGCTCCATGCTAGTGTTCCCATTTTGTTAATTTCTCGGACATTAGGGGAATTTCACTACGGATCCTATCCAAAATTATGCTGGACCACACCAAGCCTGCCATATGACAGTTATGACAGTACCTGCTTTGGTCCCCTCTATGTTCGCAAAGTACTCAAGTCATCACTTGCTCTTGCGGAGCTGAAGAACTATCATCGTAATCATGATCATAGCCGTATTCCCTTCACTGATGGCGACCTTCCACGTCTCTGCATTGCAAAAGGAGGCAAAATTCCCACCAGAGGAGCGAAATTTTCGCGCGCTACGCGCGCATGTACTCACTTTAAGCTATCTTTGGTAGGCTCAAGGTATGACCCCCTGTGGTTTCCGCAAACTATTATCATATGGCGTCACCACTGACTACAAAAGTATAAACTTCTTTAGTTCCCCGTATACGGTGCCGGTGCCCCCTATCAGAATTCAGGGTTGCGGGCCTGACTGACAAGAGCTGCAGATAGGCCTAGCTGGCTGACTTGAGGCGAAAGGGGGGACTTTAAGGTGAATTACTTAAGTTAGATCCAAAAATATGCCAACCTGTCTCCATGAGAGATTGATTCTACAGGGCACGTTCAAAGAATTTACTGATAGTCCTTGAATTATTATCTCAAAAGTCGTCAAGTCAGAGCTCGCTTTAGGGGTGTTAATACAAATTTTATAACCTTTTGAAGGCTTTTTTTTGACAAAATTGATCTCCTTTGTCAAATTAGTTGTACTTTTCATTTTTGCACCACACTGGCATTTTTCATATGATTTTGTATAAAACTTTTGTATGAATTCGGGTAACATCCTCCTCTTTAGATGGGTTGTTCACAATCGTAAAACTTTGTCCATTGACTGGAAAGCACTCTCACTGCCTTGCAAAGAGCCTCCCGGATCATTAAAAGGTAAAACTGAAGGGAATGCTGCTCATTTCTTCTCGACTCTTGGGGCATTTTAAACTAATTTTCTTTGTTCAAATTGTCTTATATTGCGAGAGCTTCCGGGGGCTTCGCCCCCTGCACCCCCACCGGGGCTCCGCCCCTGGACCCCACCAGGGGCCCTAACGCGGGCCCCTAGACCCCACGCGATTATACTCGCGCTTCGCGCTTGTGGTGCACCTTCGGTGCACTTCGTCCGCCCCCACTTACAGCGATTCCTGGATCCGCCCTTGAAGGTTCAGTCTCCACTGGGTTTGGATCAACTTGGAGATTACACGTAGAGTCCATGACCTGAGTTTGTAGTAGCGTCTCATAACAGTGATATATACTGGAAAATCTGTAAATATTTCGTCCAATTTTGACATGCAAAGATGCCAGCCACCCTCTCAATAAAATAAGACCCTGCATGTTAAGAGCATGTTAGAGAACAAGCATAGCTTTGGTAGGCACTCAAGAACAAAATAATTAGAAAAACGTTAACCTGTGAACAGCTCTTCAAGTAAGAAGATTATTGCAGAATTGTCTGTACTGTAGGTTACAGTAGGTTCTCATTGTACATATGTGCTACACGTTAGGCAACGGCAAAAGCGCCAAGACATGCTGAAGAAAATTACATCGTAGAGAAAAAGCTTTCACCTAAAGCTTCTACATGTATCGCAGATGGTTATTTGAGGGTCTTTTGCACATGCCAAGAAAATGTTTTTGGCATTCTTGACCATTTGGAGTATCGTTGACGCTTTTAAATTATCGATCCTGCTTCGTTGAAGTAAGGAAGTATTAGTATAAAGTGTATGCAGAGAGCAGTAGTTCACTTGTTTGATGGAACCATGCATTTCGGTCTGAAATTTCTTCCGGTGGGGAGTCGGAATTCGTAATCGTTGCTTTAGCCAAAACGTATCACTCTAGATCATTAGTTTATTCTAATTTGTTTCATCCATCCTAAGTTGTTACGGGCAAAATTTTGGTCCAGATTCTGAGGGCTCCATGAGCCGTATTTACGTTCACA
The DNA here is from genome assembly GCA_029531755.1 of Holothuria leucospilota. Lineage (NCBI taxonomy): Eukaryota > Metazoa > Echinodermata > Holothuroidea > Aspidochirotida > Holothuriidae > Holothuria > Holothuria leucospilota. The sequence goes on from CM055971.1 coordinate 53,570,336, forward strand.
GAAAGTGGAATGTTCCAGCCAATCCCAGCCGGTGTTACATCATATTACATCATATTGGAAAATCCAAATGCATTCACAAGGAAGCGAACTAGTATTTGAAATGAAATTTGCTGGATTTTAACGATACTCATTCCAATTTTTTATTAGGTTTACAAAGTTCCGTTTCGTCATATTTAGGTGAATATTCCTGTAATTTGTACAATTACTTTGTTCATTAGAAGGTTGCTAATACAGAGATATTTACAACAGACAATTCATTAATTTTGGGGTCCTATCTATACCTTGGGACTTTCAGGATGACAGGCACTACTTTCGTTAAAATAGTGGCGCCTTGTAAAATTCTTGTCGGTGTCTAACGGACCAGGGAGCTGGTCTTCCAGCTCCCTGAACCGACGCTGTTCAGCTAGAAACAAGCACTAGACAGCGCAGCCACTGATTTCACCCTTCAAATTGAAACTGATCTTTTAAGACTTCGACAGGATATAATTATTCCGATATGGTAACAATTACAGTAATTTGGTGAAACTGTATGCATTTTTAAGTGTGTTTGCGTGACGAGGTGAAGGTACTGATGCTTACATGAACTGTCTACAATAGCAATGAGCACATTCGATAAGCCCACATGGCATGGAAATCTCAATAGATTCTTGTGTTGTGTACGTCTTTGCATCGGTGCAGTATACAATATGTGTTATGTGCTAAATGCGAAACCCAGTACATTGCATTGACAGACGGTGGGCCATGAACACAAACTTTGTTTATCACGGTACATATTGCAAGATTTCGGAACATTTCTTTGGTGTAATTGGACACTTGCATGCAGGGAATTTTTCCGTGATTTTGAGGTTGTTTGCCTCCGTCACGCACCTGGCGCTATTTTTAGCGCAAGACAAACACCCACTTTTTCGTTTCTCTGGCACAGTCACGGTGGTCTCTGGCGCAAAAGCGCCAGAGCGCCAGTCTATTTTCGAGCCCTGAGTACAGTACCTTCTACAGCTATAGCTGTCTTGTATAGTATATCCTGAAATTACATGTGTTACTGTTGGCTGCAAACTCATTTGCAGTAACTTGTATAAAGGCCTAAATTCCAACATGAAAGGCAGAGCCTTTTGTTGTTTATTACAAAAAGGGTACTGTCACAGTAATTACCACCCCATCTCCACAGGCCCAAAAATTAATGCAAGTTTTTACAATGTCAGTACAAAACTACTGTATGTCCAGTAGTTACAGTGCAATGCCTCCTATTTTGCAAAATGCAAATTATCCAGATGGTGTTTCAGCATAGCAATGTAGTGCTTTGATCAAATTTGGTTTCTTTGGAATAGATCAGTTAAGATGGAAAAAAAAATCATATATTGCTCTCGGATGAAAAACCCATTGATCAACTGGTACCTACCCCTGGAGTGAGCCTAGAACCTGCCAATTGTTACAGTATTAAGCCTTATGGTGCAGTATGTACAGTACAGTATGAATCATCAAATGCCACCACTTTCCACTTTGCCAAGCACTGGTTTAGATTTGAATAAATCTTTCACTTCCTATAGAAATTTCATGAATAAACTTACTGTACAGTTGAACTTGGGATTTGCTGAAGTCTACATTTAGTGTAAAGGACCATTTTGATTCAGGGGTCGGGATGGGGAGGGGACAGTTGTCCCCTCCTTGAATCTATGTGCCTTTTAAGAAGAAATTTGCCAGAATGTCTAGATATAGATTCTGCTTGCATGGATTATTGGGTTGTTCAAAATTTGGGGGTGGGTGGTGGAGACACAGTTCTTACCCCCTTTCATACACATTTAAGAAGGTACTGTACAGTAGTCTGGATCACTCACTCAAAAATTTACTGTATTCTTCAGTTACTGTACTGGCACCATTGTCTAATTTTAAAAGAAAAAAAATCATTTATAAGTAAGTGATTAAAGTATTTTAACACTGGTCACAAAGGTAAGCTACAGTACCTGTCTGGAGAATTTACCATAAATGATAAATTTGTTAGTTCTGTGTTCAGTTGAAATGGATGATAAACGTTAGTGAAATGGTAAAGTATAAATTCAGCAGGGTTCATTACTTACAGTAGTACTACTGTATTGTACCTCGCCATTTACAGATGTGCTGGAGGAAATCATGCACTGTAAAAAACACCTTAAAGTGGGAACTGGTATTGCTTTTCAAATCCTTTTGGATTCCTCTTCAGCATTATAGTCTTCTCACTAACTTACAGTACTGTTGTGTCAAAGAAGTTGCGGTACTGAGAAGACTATTTATTGTGCTGAAGAGAAATCTGAAAAGAATTCGAAAATCTTGTACCAGTTCTCACTAAAGGAGTTTTTACATGATTTGCTCTAGTGTCGGTAAACAGCAAGGTATGTTTCTGCTACTAGTAAAATAATGAACCCTAAGTTATCAGGATAGACGCTGGCCAGAATGAGAGGCTTAGTTGACTCAATTTATAGCCAACAGACCAACCCTGAAGGTCATGTACTGCATTGAAAATTTGATCTGCTACTATAATTTGAAATAAGGTGCTGCTTAAGTTAGATGTAAATTTGTCTTTGTCTTGTCTTGTATTCAGTTTACATTTTCCTTTTTTGTTTTCAAGATCTTTCTACAGTAGTTCAATGATGATGTCCTGTTTATACCACATACATATCATCAACTGATTATTAATTTTTCCATAGAAACAAGAACAGCTAGTCCAGAAGTGAAAGAAGAAAAGAAGGATGAAGAGAAACCAGTTGAAACATCAGAAGTAGTGTCACAAGGTGAGGAGAGTACACTTAAAGTACAGTGCAAGGAGTAGAACCTTGCCAATGATATTGAAGTCCTCATAGCTGGAGAGAGGGGGGAAGGGGTCAGGCTAAACTGGAGGACAAAGAGTCTTACAATCAGTGTAAACAATATGCCAAAGGTGATATACTGTGCAATTCATTTGTTTAGTAAAAGTTTACATAAGGTTTCATTTATACCATTAAATAATGACTTGTCGACTGATTCATTTTCAGGTGTTTTCAAAGTGCGGAAAAGTGAAGAACGTGGTGGTCTCACGAAAAAAGGATCCCTATCATTCAGGTATGGGAACAGTGTGGAAGTTAAAACCCAGATTTGTTGAATCAACAAGATACATCCTTATACAGGATTTGGATGGGGAGGGGGTAGGGGAGCAAGTTTGGGAAGAGAAGAGAGAGAAGAAGCTGGTCTTATGAGTAGAAAATGGAAGTGTGAATGTGACAACTTGTTTTACAAAATGTTACCAATTTCAGAGGGTTGAGAGCGGGGACAGGGGGTGGAGGAGGGGGGACTGCAGGAGGGGGGACTGCAGATCAAAGTCATCAAAATCTCTTTTGGAGGTATTATTGCTTCACTTGGCCTCCTTCTTCCACCCTGTCAACAAGTAGATTGTAAGTTTTTACAAACTCAATGATTGACACTCTGTTTTTATAACTTGTAAGGCAGGTTTCGGTGAGACTTTGTAAAGACATACAACAGTCTATTTTAAAACTAGTTGTCAGCTTACATGTGGGATGCATTTTATTGTAACATTTCAGGTAGATTCTTTTCCAGACAATCATGGATAACTTCAGATAGGTTTTTTAAATAAGTACTTAATAAAGCCCTTTTTAGTGAGATCTTTTAAAGACTCAATGTACAGACTTGATGAAAACCCATCTTGACATAATTTTCATAATCCCCACCATAAATGTCTGCTGGGTTTTACTTGAAAGTTTTTGGTTATATTTGTCTGAGAAACTTGGAATTTCTCTCTTTAAAAAAAAAGCAGTAAATCACTTGTGTAATTGGTGAAGCACAAGCATCATCTGATTAAAATCTCTTGGGATAATCTTACAGCAGTCTTATTGTAAAGTTAATTTTACCATTAAATTGTCAGTTGCATGTATTGGTGAGTATTCTACACATATTACTGTAAGCATTATAAAGCTTTTTAGAATTATTGCAATAAATTATGCTCTTGTGGGATATTGTACATGTCAGAAGTACAGGTAATCTTTGCTAGTGAGTGCACTATTTACTATTGCTCAATGCTGGGTCAGTGTTCTTCTTTATACATGAAAAGGATTTTTGCTCTTCACAAACTGTTTGTGGGTAGTGGGGTCTATGTTCTGGCTGTCTTTGGTATGGTCCTCAGTCTGGCATTCCATATGTTCCTCAGTCTAGTATCTTATACAGTCCTCAGTCTAGTATTATATGTTGTCCTCAGTCTAGTATCTTATACAGTCCTCAGTTTAGTATTATATGTAGTCCTCAGACTAGTATCTTATACAGTCCTCAGTCTAGTATTATATGAAGTCCTCAGTCTATTATCTTTTACAGTCCTCAGTCTAGTATTGTATGTAGTCCTCAGACTAGTATCTTATACAGTCCTCAGTCTAGTATTGTATGTAGTCCTCAGTCTAGTCCCCCCCCCCCACCCCCCCCCCCCCCCACCCCCCCCCCCCCCCACCCCCCCCCCCCCCCACCCCCCCCCCCCCCCACCCCCCCCCCCCCCCAGCCCCCCCCCCCCCCACCCCCCCCCCCAAACGACAGGATGCTAAAATGCCTTTACAGTCTACACTTTTGAACGTCAGTGATGACTTAAAGAAATTCAAAAAATGACTTAAACTACTTCTTTAAATGATGTGATTCTATTAATCTAAATTAAAAAGTAAAAAATAGAGCCCGGAGAAATCGTTCGATTTGAAATACAATGTACTAACATCTAAGCTGCAATTTGGCATGGATAGTTGCTAAATATAAAAATCCGGCAAACGTTGTTTCTAAAATGAAGGGCCACTTGCTTATATATATATATATATATATATATATATATATATATATTTTGCTAATTTGGGATTAAGGGGAAATATCGTATGAAAAAACCCGCCTATAAGGGGAAATCGTCTATAAGGGGAAAAAATCAGGTCGACTTAACGAAACTACAACGCTTTCTATATGAATACGTAAACGGATGGTAATGGCCTTTTCCACTACATAATATATATGCCATTACTTCAATGTTTGACCGAAATTACGTACACGTATCTGTTACAAAAGTACAATTGGTGGGCCAGTGAAATAACGTTGATGTATATCTGTTTTTCAAAATTCAACCAAATGGCGAAATATAATCTTATGTATTTTATTGTTTTTTTTTTCGCCTTTTCGAAAGGTCGTCTAGCGGGCCCTCTATAATTTTTTCCCCGCAACCGTGGGTTTTAGCGTTATATATATACTATATAATTACTATATATATATATATATATATATCATATATATTATATATATACCTTAAGATAGATATATATATATATATATATATATATATATATCATATATATATAACGGCTAATTCCCACCTTAAGGGGAAATTGTGTTTTATATCTGTCTTGTACATAGGGCGAAAAAAGATAATAATAATACATAGAAAATTAAATTGCGCCCTAACGTCTTAAACATATAAGTTTTAATTAACGTTATTTCAATGGCCCAGCCATCCGTTCGTGTTAACAGCTAGGTGTCCGTAAATTTGACAACTTTGAAGTAATGGCATCTAGTGTGTAAATCTAAGAGGGCGCCCTTGTAAGTTTACGTATTCGTATAGAAAAAGTGTGTGGACAACGTTAAGGCCCCCCCGAAGACTCATATTTCACCCGAAAATTTTTTTTCCCTTAAGGTCGACTTTTCAACCAAACAAAGTTCCCCCTAAGTGGCCCGAATTAGAGGAAAATATATAATATTATAGTATTACATATATATTTTAAATATATATATATTCTATTTATTTTATAAATATCATATATTTATTTATATATATAATACTATATATATATATATATATATATTTTGCTAATTTGGGATTAAGGGGCAAATATCGTATGAAACAAAACCCGCCTATAGCGGGAAATCGTCTATAAGGGGAAAAAAAATCAGGTCGACTTAACGAAACTACACGCTTTTTCTATAGGAATACGTAAACGGATGGTAATGGCCTTTTCACTACATAATCTATATGCCATTACTTCAATGTTGACCAATTTACGTACACGTATCTGTTAACACGTACAATTGGTGGGCCATTGAAATAACGTTGATGTATATCTGTTTTTCAAATTCTACCAAATGGCGAAATATAATCTTATGTATTTTATTGTTTTTTTTTCGCCTTTTCGAAAGGGCGTCTAGCGCCCTCTAAAATTTTTCCCCCTACCGTGGGTTTTAGCGTTATATATATATATATATATATATATATATATTATTAACCGAGTCCGCGTGTTGGATCATCATAGTAAAAATAGTTATACACGTATCCTCCAAGTAAATGCAAGAAAATGTGCAAAAATATAGAGTGCCTTTCAAATCCAACTGGTTTATTAATGCTCAGGATATTTCGACACCTTCCTGGTGTCTTTATCAACTGTATAATAAATTGAATATATATATATATATATACATATATGTGTGTGTATATATATATATATATATATATATATATATATCATGAGAAAATCCAGGAATGCTGCAAAAACATGAAAATAATAAGTAGAGAGCACCACAAAGGTGACAATACGAGAGCACCGATACGGTAACAAAACTACGTATATTTCGAACACCCCTGTGTCCTTCTTCAGCGCAAAATGTGAAGTGAAGGTTAATTTATAAACAACAGGCACAGCAATGAGGTCAAACCCCCTTGGCCCTGTTGGCGATGGTAATAATTCACAGAGGAGAAATCGCTCAAGATACCCAGGTCTTTGTTAAGGCCATGGGTATGTACAGACAGTTTTATTACCTACTTGTTCTCAGACGGACTTGAGTCTGTGAGTGACAGATGGGTAATTAAAACAGAGCAAAATACATCACAAACTAGATAAAGAGTAGTTTGGTTCACTATGAAACTTTTCTGATACAGAATACTTTATTGATTGAACTTGCACAGTTTTCTTGTGGTTATTAAACCTCAGCCAAAATATGGTGCCGGTCTGAAGGACATAGTTGCAACTGTGTCGGTCAGACCGGCACAAAATAAGACCCAAATTGGGTAATACACAATAGAGTACAAAAAAGACTAGGGTTGTACAAGTAACTAATGTCTTCTATTTTCCCTACGTCTCATGCCCTCTTTTACATGTCCTCTTTTATTATTGTTAATACCCTCACAAACAAAATGACTTATCTTTCTCCACTCCTGCCTTACACAAGATTTCCAATGATCTAATACATGGCCACACTTCAAAGCATTTTTGCAAGTGGTTAAATCTTACATTCGGAACGAGACCTATAACATAGTTCACCTTGCAGGAGGCCATTTTATGGGTCTATCGTCATCCATTCTACAAACGTGACCAGTATTATCACTATTCCTTCTACATCTGCACAAAGACCATAACTGTTAAGCTGCACCAAAGACGACGACATTGCATGGTGCGGGTGCACCATCCCTTGGCGAGAAATTCCATCAACAGACGGCAGACCGAAGCTGAGATTGCCGCAGCAAAAGCTCGTTGCCTTGTGCTGAAACTGATGTCAAGTTGAAGCAAGAACCGCCAGTAAACAAAAAGTTCAAAGCATGATGCTCGTTGACTCAAAAGAGTTTATCCGCCCTTTTACAGGTGTTGCTGCGCATCCTGATGGGTGGCATGCCACCCTCCTCACTAGAAACCGGTAGGGGGCGGTTTAGACGGCGAATGACCACCCAGGCGGCAGTTGGTACTGGATTTCATTGTTACCATTAGCAGAATCACTTTAGTGACCTGATCTGATCTATATGTATTAACTACACACGTACACACACACTCTAAAATTTCGGAGCGCTCCACGCGCTTTCGACATGTTAATGTACATATCATATAGCCATGCATCGGTTATCACATGGCATGCCAATTACATACAATAATTTGCCGTGTTACTACCTTTCATACTAGTTTTAACTTTGGCGGAGGTCATCTCAATAATCGATGGTGTAGCCAGGATTTCTCTAATGGCGGTGAGGGGCAGGCATTACGTTGTGTGATCGTCGGCCACCCCCTCCCCTTTGAAAATTTTTGAAAAATTAGGTGTCCTTACATGCAATCTGGTGCCACATATGCTCCCTTTAAAGTAAAATTTGTATTAAACATTTACGTATTTTAGGTACTGAAAATAAGATCGGTATCACCCCTCCTCTTCGGAAATTTTTGAACAATTAGGTGTCCTTACATGCAATCTGGTGCCACATATGCTAACTTCAAAGTAAAATTTGTTGTTAAAAATTTACGTATTTTAGGTAGAAAAAAAATCGGCATAAGTGAGGGTGGGGCATGGCCCAGTGGCCCCTCAAATACACCACTGATAATCATAATATAAGGTGAATCATTAAAAACACACTGGTGAATTAATAACCGAATATATAGGTACTGGTGCAATTCAAATCAGAACTTTTAATTTTTTTAATTACCAAGGAAGTTTTTTAAAGTATTGATTACCTTTAGCTACATCATTGCATTATTTTTCTTTAAGTGAGTCCCCGAAAAATTCTCAGTATATTGCCCGAATTTTCACAACAAATTTTGGTTGGGAACTGCAGCCCCCCTCCAGTCCCCCGCCTCCTACGCCTATAGCAGGGGCGGGCTTTGGGAGTTTGCGAGATAAGGAAGGCCTAGGGTGGCTTAACCTAGTACGGACTAGACGAGATTTAAGGTTGGGTGGTTCACAGACTGACACAATGGGTTGGAGGTTAAGCTTTTGGGCAATGGAGAACGTGAGAAAACAGGCATTTTTAATACCCTTTGGACTAGGGAGCAAATGCAATCGACTTTACGAACAGGCCAACCGTGCTCTAAAAGAAATTTACGGAGCGCCTCAAAGGCCTGAGCAAGGGGGCCGAAAGGTACAAAGTTATCACATCAACAGTAACTAGTGTCGTGTTAGGGCCGATCGAACCATTAGCACGAAGCTTGTCTAAGAAATCGTAAGTGTCCCTGATATAAGTAGGGATGTCTGGGAATAACGGCTTAAGAAAATGATTTAGCAGCTCAGAGACACCCTCGGTTGCCGTACAACAACATGGCACAACAGGGCGACCTGGGACTCCGGACTTATGGCTCTACGGGAATATATAAAATCGAGCAAGTTTCGAGTCCACTGCGGAGGCAAAACGGCACATGACCTCAGTAATGACCCCGTCTTTGTAAAGCGAGTTCAAAAGAAGAATTAGACTTGATTTTATCCTTTGGATGGGATTCTCTACCATTGACCCTTTTCCAAGTAGCGATTACAAAGAATTGTGGGACAGATTTTTGGTGTGCGACGTTCTTGTCAATGGCATTTTACTGTGGCCAAAAACAACGTGTACCAAAACTGTATCCCACAATCCTTTGTAATATATATATATATATATATATAATAGAAATATGGTCCACGTGTATTCCGATAAATAACAGGTAAACAAGCAGAACACAAAGCATAGTTGACACAGCAGGAATACATTAAAAAGAAATTTATTGTTGAAATTTTCGGTCCTACCTAGGACCTTCATCGGCAACTACTAGACTGACAAACAGATAAAAATACAGACGCTGTCGAGAAGTGCAGAAGCAGTATTAAAAGATTTAAAACTTAAAAGAATTCAAAAATGGGCTGCAACCAGTGTAGCATTAAAAGAGCACAAAAGGCGTAAATAACTGCTAGCATATAAAAGAAAGCAGAAATAAATGGTAAAAACCAGAATGTATAGTAAGATGTCCTGTGAGACAACTGTCCAGAGAGCTGTAAAAGCTGCAAATAAAGGCGCATTGAGGAAAGTTAAGTAAAACTAATCCACCTGGGGGATTAAGGGCGCTGGCTGTCTCATGATAAGAGTTCAGTCAGGCCTTGCAGAACTGATACGGAGTGAGAACTCCTAAATCTTTGTTGATACCTTGAACAAAGGAATTAATTCTTAAAATCCATTCTAATTCTTTACGTTTACGTAATGCTGAAAAACTGAAATCAGAACCTACAAGAATGCATTTTAAATTCTCAAGTGAATGGTTAGGAAGGTTAAAATGTTCCGCCACTGGGAAACCGGGCAGGTTATCCCGTATAGATTTTTTATGATTATTGAATCTTAAACGAAAAGCAGTACCTGTTTCTCCTACACAATTACCAGAATTACAAATAGTACAATAAAAAATGTAAACTACATTGCTGGAATCGCACGTGAGAACAGGGGGCTTAATGGGCCAGGTGACATTGGGAATAAAGACTTTGGGTCCCAAAGTGATGTGGAAGCAAATCTGACATCTGGGTTTCTTACAGCCAGTGTTACCTACACCAGGACTGCGATCTACCGGGAGTCTTGAAGAAGTAAGTAACGTTTTCAGATTAGGGGGTTGGCGAAAGGCTAAAATGGGAGGCTGGTTAAAAGTAGTGACAAGGGAATTATCTTCCTTTAAAAATTCAAAGTCATTTTTAAGGATACCGATCAGTCTTTTAATAGTAGGGTGGTAGCTCGTGACAAAGGGAATACGGGAGCTGGGGGTTTTGATCCGATACTCTAGAAGTTCTGAACGACTACGTTTCCTAGCTCTATTAGTCTGTTTCCTAATAACGGGAAGGGGGTAACCAGCTGAGAGGAAATAGCCAGTGAGCTGGGAGATCTGCTTGTCAAAATCAATAGGGTCCGAACAGATACGTTTAATCCTTAAACATTGACTAAATACAATAGAATGTTTATTACTTTTAGGATGAAAGCTGTTGTAATTGAGATACATGTGCGTATCAGTAGGTTTGTAATAGACTGAGGTAGAAAGATCATTGCAAACACGTTTGACAAGAACGTCAAGGAAAGCTATTTCAGTAAATGATTTTTGAAAAGTGAACTTAATAGAGTGGTGCAAATTATTAGCATGTACTTTAAATTGATTAAATGCATCAATACCGTGGGTCCAAATGAAGAAAATATCATCTATATAACGGCAATACTGTAGCGGCTTAAACGAAAAAGTGGATAACAAGTCCTGTTCAAGTTTGTGCATAATTGTTGGCAAAACTAGGTGCCATCTTGGTACCCATGGCAGTGCCATTAACTTGTAAATAAAACTTACTATTAAAGGAAAAAATAGTTATTATTTAAAACGAAACTTAAAATGGGACCCATGTCATCTACCAGCTGGGGATCCACAGCGAGTTCCCGAAGGAATTCCTGACAAGCTTGAGTACCTTCATCCTGGGGGATATTGGTGTAAAGGGATGACACGTCCATAGTTACCAGAAAAAAAGTCTTGGGGAAGGCCATGTATAGAATTAATAAGTCTGAGAAAATGGGTGGTATCCTGAACATAACTGGGTATATGTTTGAGAAGTGGGTTCAGTATAGAATCAACGTACCCGGATAGGTTCTCTGTAAGGGTCCCTATTGACGAAATAATAGGTCTGCCGGGGGGTAAAATTTTATGCTCCACGGCTAAGGTGCAAATACGTTCCCTAGCCAAATTTCCTTGATCCAAATGGGCAAAGTTAGGGGGTAAATGAGTGGCAAGTAATTGGGGTAACTTATGGATTTTAGGTAAAGTATAAAATATACCTAATCTGGGGTTCCTGGGTATAAGTTCCTTAACGGTGGCAGCTCCATTCTCCGATAACTGTTGCACAAAGTTCCTACTTTACTTTGGAAGGAGCCAGAGGGATCATCCTGCAATAATTTATAGAAGTGACAATTGCTAAGTTGTTGTATATATATATATTATTATTATTATTATTATTATTATTATTATTATTATTATTATTATTATTATTATTATTATTATTATTATTATTATTATTATTATTATTATTATTATTATTATTATTATTATTATTATTATTATTATTATTATTATTATTATTATTATTATTATTATTATTATTATTATTATTATTATTATTATTATTATTATTATTATTATTATTATTATTATTTTCAAAGTTCTTTTCGTTAATTAGTTCCTGAAGGGCCGGGCCCATCCCATGGGCCTGAGGCTTCTTCATGGATGATGTGATAGTCATTTTATGGACAGCATCTTCCTCAGTATGTGGGCAGTTCCAAGCAGAGCAGTTTTCTGGACCAAGTTCATGTCAATTTGACCAGGCAGTTTGTTCAGGTAAGCATTCATGCCTTTCTTACACATTCCCAGTGCACCAACCACAACAGGTACGGTTTCTGTTTTCATCTGCCACATTCTGCATATTTCGATTTCCAGGTCTTTATATTTGCTAAGTTTTTCTGTGGTCTTGATTGATATGTTTTTGTCAGAGGGAACAGCCACATCAATAAGGAGACATTTCTTTTCTTTGAAGTCCTTGACCACAATGTCTGGTCGGTTTGCCTTGATTTCTCTATCCGTGTGGACTGGCATATCCCATAGGATAGTGGCATCTTGGTTTTCCGATACAGTCGGGGGCTGGTGATCATACCATTTGTCTGAGCTGGTCTCAATCCCGTAATGCCTGCAGATTAGCCAGTGGATGTAGGTCGCCACTTTGTTGTGCCTATGTGTGTATTCTGTTGGTGCAAGTACTGGGCATCCAGAGATTATGTGATCAATATTATTATTATTATTATTATTATTATTATTATTATTATTATTATTATTATTATTATTATTATTATTATTATTATTATTATTATTATTATTATTATTATTATTATTATTATTATTATTATTATTATTATTATTATTATTATTATTATTATTATTATTATTATTATTATTATTATTATTATTATTATTATTATTATTATTATTATTATTATTATTATTATTATTATTATTATTATTATTATTATTATTATTATTATTATTATTATTATTATTATTATTATTATTATTATTATTATTATTATTATTATTATTATTATTATTATTATTATTATTATTATTAAAAGGAATGCGATACATGAATACCTCTTTCTGAGTTCAGACGACAGACTCTGAGGCACCAACTCTTTCATTACCATAGTCCAATGTACACTGCATACCGCTAGGCCTGAAGATAACCTCGGCTTATATTTGTGCTCATTTTGAAAGACTATTCTGTATTTGATAGTTACTCATAACCTGCTAAGAATGAAAAAGGAGACCTCCGAAGTAAAACATTATACTTTTTGCATAGAATGAAGTATTTGGTAAGTATTTACGAACCTAAAACTGAGGGGAGAGTGAGTGATTAATCGGTACCAGGATCAGTTCTGTCACCGCACCCTCTATACAACAGCTAAACCTTCTCATGACAAATATTGCTTATGTGTGTTTCGCACTTCTGAGTATGATTTTATTTTCAGAATTTCATAACACCGGCGAGAAGTTCAAATCAAGCAGTATATTTGGGCTGTCATCTGAATTTTTGTGCATTTCAACAAAACTGCTCAACAGATATTACCTGACACCCACGGCATCTGGAATCAGTACCTTAAACTGAACAGAAACCGTTAAAAAACATATACACCTTTAAACAAAGTTGAGCTAGATCAGTATCGAACGCATCCTGGAAAATATTATCAGGCAGACAAATGCGCCTTTTAAGCAATACCAATGGGCAGATCTCGAGAACCAAGAATTCAGCTTGGATCTTCCAAGACTCGTGTTCTTCGTGGCTCTATAACAATTCTGCCGAATTCCCCTTCATTCCTCTTATTGGACTCTGCCAGAAGATGAAATTGACTGCGCCTCACACTGTTGATCTGGGAGTGGCCTTAAGCGTGGTTTGAAACTTGACAGCTTGCACGTAAGCCACACACCTGACAGGAAATTGACTTCCAGGTACAAGACATAAGAATAAATTTGTAACAAACAACACTGCGTATCGAAGTGGCACGTGAATGAACTCCTCAAGCAATAGGTGATCTTCTTTAGAAAAAGATAGTATATAATGAACACTATCCATCTCTTTATACAAAAAATTTTTAATATAAAATTTCTTTGCGCTTCGCGCTCGGGGAATTGGCTTCAATTTTGGGCATTTGTTTGTAACGAAAATCCTAAAAATCTCTTTGTCCAAATAAAGACTTTAAAGTTCTCAAACTTCACTTAGTCATGTAAAAAAGAAACTTCTTTTATCGACCTTTTCAACGAGCGGCCCAAACTCCGCCCGTCTTAAATGCACCTTGGGTGTTCTTATGAGAAGACACACCTTACGGGCGTACCTCGTAGATAGTTGTCTTATCATTTAATGCTATTGGAAAACTTACGTACAAGTACTGTTCCAAAGCCCACTGCAACCTCCAAAATAGCCTGAAGTCCCTTCCTCACACAAGCCCTGCATAAGTTAAATCATAGTTCAATTAACAGGCTATAATGAAATGAAAGAAATAATCAAATTGTGTGCACTATTCTCTTTTGAGGGGATTTCTATCGCGTGCCACCAAACATTTTGGATATAATAAAATGCCTCATCCTCATTGACACGTTAAGTATCCCAAAACTTTTGGTGATTCGCGTCTTCTTTTCCTATCGAGGGGTTGCCCGTGGGCTTCATAAGGAGTCTACGACGGGCCCCTGGCCCCACAGCTATGAGGTCTATCTCAACGTCCTCTTTTATGCTTTTACTATGTTACGTAAGCAACCTCACTATGGTTTCGCCTACATGCCTCTTCTTCATGGAAAATTATGTTTAGTGTAAAATCTTCTGCGGATGTGTCTGTCACGGTTCGTACTCCATATCTGAAGACCACTAGTACGGAAAATGCACCCAATTTCCGAAAACTCTCTTCCGAAATAAAAGACATATTGTTTATATCCATACCAATTAGAAATCCACAGAGATCATGTTGCATTCTAATATCACGAGTGAGGTAACATTTTTACCGTCGTATACAAAATTTTATTTCATATTGCTTGTTGTACCAGTTTTTTTCGAAACAACATCTTTTGGGCCCACCTATGACTGGTAGTTCATTATTTCTTCTCCTTCTCCCTCAAACCCCTTTGGAAACCGATGGTCTTATTCCTCGCTGTTCAAGCTAGTGCCCCTTTTTATATTACCTAGAGCTTCAGTGGGTACCTCTCATCAGGGTATTACCATATGCTCCACGAACAGCCCGTTTTAGACCCAGTTGGAACCCCACACTCTCTGAAGAGCGTTCTTGTAGAGCCCAATTGGTATCATAATACTTCCGTTTAGTAGTGGAAACTTCCTCCCCGTTTGCAAAAATGTAAAAAAAAAGTTTTAAAGCATGACATCAATAAGAAAGAAATGTCTTGTAAAACTTCAAGGTCTGCGCAGTGCCATTTCCAGCAATGCGGGAGGTTTCCGTGCCCCAAATCTTCAAAACTGACTCTCTCTCTCTCTCTCTCTCTCTCTCTCTCTCTCTCTCTCTCTCTCTCTCTCTCTCTGAAAATCTGTGTCTTGGGAATGTTATCGTATAAGCGCATTGATATCTTTGATACAAATGCACGTAGATGTACTTTTCGTTCAACTATCATAACAAAAAGTCCCACATGTTCTCATTTACTTCATCAAATGCTGCAACATGAATGCACTAAATGGATACAAATTCCACAATTTTCATAGTTTGTTTTCTATTTAAAGGAGATATTTTCCCAGCAAGGAACAAGGTTTCTAGGAACTTGTCGAACGAAAACTGCGTTATCCCATAAACTAAACTGAGTTTGGAAAATTATATAACTTAAAATTACGAAAACAGCTCATAGGTGCTAAAATAAGTGCATTGGTTAGTGCGATTGTCATTTCTTACCTGGGAAAAAACGCACAAGATTTACTGTGGTCCTCAAGTAAGAGCCGCGTTACATATGGCGGTCAGTGGTAACAGGCATTTGAAGTTGAGAATTAAAAACGTAGTAGTCTTAAAAGACCAAGGAGATGTCTCTCACAGCTCCCTAGGAAGCTGTCTCTCACACCTCTATGATTTTAACGGAGGCGCCATAACTGGTGTGTAAGAACCACTACAGTTAATGTCAAGAATGTTTTTGTTATTTGTGCTTGAGTTGTTAAGTATCATTTGTGTTTTATGTCAAACATTTCTTGACATCCTCAAACGATGTTGTCACTTTCTGATTCATTTTTACCACAGCATAAACAACTGTAGCCCTATATTTTGAAGCGAACAAAAAAGCTTGATATGGTGGAATGATGTCTTTCACAATGCGAATTTATAATTTTGTTTAAATGTGTTAAACAGTGATCAAGTATTTGTTCATATGCAATTTATCATCTTTAAAATATTATCAATGAAACTTACCAATAAACTTACCAAGTAGGTATTCACCGTGGGTTTTTCACAGTGTGTATTTACCTTGCAATTTCTTTACGTCAGACGTTATTATAATACAGTCGTTTCTGTGATAAAGTCTACGTGAGTATAATGAAGATTGATAATTGTGTTTAATCATTTACTTCACCTGGTTATGAGATACCTATATAAATAATGCTTTTCCATAATCACTTGCAGTGTATTATCGTTCTCGCCTGCTGGAAGATTAAGAGAAAAAATCATGAAGGTCTTACATATAGTTCTTCTTGTTGCAGTGTTGTGCTGCTCTGTGCAATTTTCTAAGGCTATACAGCGAAGAATTGGTGCTTTCAATATACAAGTCTTTGGTCAGAGCAAGGCGGGTGAATGGTGGGTTATGTACGATCTTGTTCAAGTAAGTATTTCCTAATCAGCTCTAAATCATGCAAGAATATCTCTAGAGAATATTTTCTTCCCCAGGATATCACCGAGTTATACATGTATGTTTTTCCAGGAAGGATACGGCTAGTCGACAGAATAATTTATGCTCGTAATATCACATTATCTGGGAATGCAAAGAAAAGGAAACTTTATAATGTAACGTATGTAGAGATAATTTATAACTCAACATATTAATACTACAGAGGTAAAGAAGTAAATGCCTAATGTAAGCACTTTGGTATGTATGCAAATTTCAAGAAACTTGACCCTAATTCGGTAACCTTTTAATAAACGTGAACTTGTAGGCAGTTTGTATAGTTATTGTACTTACGATTTTGACAAGAGACAAACAGTATGTTCGCAACATAAATTCGTTTGTCCTTAAAGACAATTTGGAAGATAACATTATGTAAGTTCGAAAGATGTATGAGCACAAATAGCATCTTTTCGATACTCTAAAAACAGCATCATGTAAAAGCATTGTAAATGGATCTTACTTTCTAAACAGTTGAAAAGGATGAGATGCTTTACAGCTTAAACGTATTGTTCTAAGATGGTTGTCTACAATATGTGCCCGAACGAATACTACAAGCAGTAGGAAAGTTAGAGAAAGGCAAAATAGAAAACAAATCTTGCAAATCTAGGCAAAAAAACAAAGCTGATAAATTCATGGTCTAACTAAGATCTACAGTAAGTGCGATACGAGCTGTGGTAATATGTAGGATCCTGCTCAGCCCCTAACCAGTGCTCTGCATTTTTACCCCTTTGTGGGCATTACACCTTTTTCAATCCGTCCTTGTTGCCATGCCGATATTTTTTTCCTTAAACAACCCCTAAAGGGTAATGTCAGCCTAAACAGATTTTTGGTTTTCAATTGTGAAGTAATGTGGCAAATGTCACCTCTGTTTGTTCCAATCAGCACTTCTTACCATAATTTACATCACCTCCATGAAAATATAGTGTTATACTGTTCTCCATTAGCCTGGTTTCTTGTTGGTTCCGGGACAATTCCCCCCGGACAGTTTCCACGCGGACAACTCCCACCCGGACAATGGTCAACCGGACAATTGCCAACCCGGAATTTCCCATCCCGGGCATTCCCCACCCTGACAGTCATCACAGTTAGATGTAGAGCGGTAATCTTGGGAAGAGGAGTTACAGTTCAACACTTTTATTGAGTAGGCTAAGAAGAAGGCGCGGATCAAGGAATTTTCGAAGGGGTGGGCTACGATGGGAAAGCTCAGATACACCATGATGGCGAAGCGCAAGTTTGCACGTTAGGATTGCAGGGGCGGAGCCCCGGCGGGAGTGGCGCGTGAATTTTTCCCAACCTCTCGCAATATTTTATAGGCTATTTTAAAAGGAGAAAATTGCTTCAGATACTCCCGTAAAGATATTTTAATTCATTTCATGGTGTACAAAATTCCGCGATGTTAATGGCCTAGTATAGGTTATTATAAACCGGCAAGTTATTTCTGTTAATATATGCTTCAATTTTACCTATCAAAGGACTAACTTTCTCGTTAGCAGTGTACACTGGGGTAGGGTGATTTATCCACACACCCATTGTTTTCTTCGTGACACGCTACTTGGCATACAGACCATCCGAAATTCTTAAATAATATCCTAGTGAGAGATGTTGGTTACATTGCGGTTAATAACGTGGTCAATGTTCAAGGACGACCGGAGACACTAAAGTAGGGACGGTGAATCGCCTCCGCTAGTGGTTAAGAGGGCACCATGCACCCTGATCTTTTCACCTTGCATGGGTCATCTAGTGAGGAGACGGGTTCTGCACGCTTTCTTGGCCTCGAATGGTGGATCACATTTAAGGTCATTCATTACGGTGGCCAATACAGGATGAATTTATTCATGCCTTTTAAGAAGGAAGGAGTACTGGACTAAGTTGACCTTATCCCAGCCATGGATAGGACTAAGGTCAGAAAAATGTGGCTCTCTTAAAAACTCCAGATTGTAAGAAATCGAATTTTAAAACACATTTTGAAGCACCAACAGCTCTGCCACCACCATTTACTTTAAATACAGAGAATGAAATGACACTGAAGAAAGAAATGGAAGCGGATAGAAATTAAAGTGACAGCGCATCAAGTTCGAAAATTTACGTAGTTTACGAAAGATTTGTGATATTAATCTTTAGCTTAAACTTCCTCTAGAACATTTTAATTTACGATTTTCGCTTGGAGTACATTCGTCCCCACGTAATACGTGTCGGCTGCACTATTTGTCGCCAGTATATCGTTGGAAAGCAAATAGCTAAAACGGGGGAAAGAAAATTAATCGGTAGGTCCCAGTGCAAGTTTTCCTACAGGTCTAGCGTTTGTCATCATTCTGGGATGTCTGTATACATTGGTGGAGATTTAATCTTAAACTTGGGTGGTGGACAGGCCAACTTTTCTAATGGTGTGGGGTCCAGACCTGAAGAGGCTCTGTGAGTAGTTCAAAACGGGGATAATTGCATGGAGCTTTCAGGTATCCCACTTAACACTGAGGGTATATCAAGATCTTCCAAGAAATCACCACAATTTCCAACGAAAATGCAGACGAACGGCTATTTAAAAGGAAGATGCTTGGCAATGGTGGATACTTGTATGAAAAAGTGGTATTTGGGAGATTTTTACCTGTTCTACCAGAAAACTGTAACATTTATCTAGATAACATTCAGTATGGGGTGGAACTCTTGTATTTATGTTACAGAGGTTTGAAAGCAAAATTTTAAGCACCAAGCGTGTGCATATTTTTGGTTCCTTTCGAATATATTTACTCGTTGAAGGTAAAAATAGCGAGACTGTCAGGAGATTTACAGGTGGAGGGGAACCACTTTGTCACATCAGCAGCGAGTATGGCTCCTCGATGACCTTGGCCACCCTGACCTTACCTTTGACCACCATGGCTTGGGCTGAGGTAACACAAATTGAAATTACAGAAGCCTACAGGTGGTTGAAAAGTCATCGTTAAACGCAATTTTTACTACGTTCCTCATTTACCTTGCATGGGTCACCATTGTAGAAGAAAATTTGAAATCCGAAATGTCCTTAATTGCAGGAAATCGCACTGTCAAATACAAGCGTGTCACTGCAGCTTTGCTACTGTTATGTTCATATAAATTGCAGCAAACCTCATACTAAAACAAAACTCTTTCACTACAGTGCCTAGTATTCCGTTAAACGTATCTTTGTGTAACAATAGAGGGAAGGGATTGGGCATTCCAAATGTCCTACGAACGCGTACTCGTTGGGAACCATAATGGGCTGTCCAACCGAGATCAGAGTTCATTGGGCGTCAACTTTCGTCTACTTTATCACCCGCAGCTCTGAATTAATATTGCGACCATAGCGTTCGTATGTCGAAACTTTACTTTAGACAGAACCATGACAGTACTGTAAAGAAAAAGGGTAGAACTGTTTCCTGTACAAACTTTCTTCGGGGCGGGGAGGGGTCGTTACACATTCCAAGCAGAGCGCTACCATCATTTGGCGGGTAACAAAAAGTGCAAAATTGTCAAGCACTCATTCAAGATTACCGCACTGCGTAGATCTTTTACAGTTGCCAAGGTGCATCTAAGCATTCGCTTTTTCAGTATTTTGTGATTTCAAGCTTCAGACATTTAGATTTCAAGACACTAAAGGAAACGACAACTTTTATTCGATAAAATTTCTTCCTCACGTAAATTTAGGCCTACTTCAAAACCTATAGGTGACCAGATTTACACTTTTTACTCAAACAAATAACAACAGTGTGTTTTGTTGCAGAATATTGTTTTTCTTTTTTGGGTAGTTCTTGATACTATATCCAAAATCGGACACAGGTTTTGGTCTGGAAGTGACCTAAATTTCATAATTTCAAAATGGCCGCTATTAACGGAATTTGAGGTCACTTATCTGTACAGAATGCATACTTTCTAAGGAATAGATTCTTCGACGTTATTAGAAACATGACTCAGAAGGCATAGGATTTGTATGCGGTATATATGAGCTTGCATGCCCTGTACCTAATTTGCATACATTGAAAATGGTCGCCACTTTTTATATGTCAAGGTCGAATATCTCTACGGTTATCCATTCACGTATTAATGGAGTTGAATAAGAACATAGTCCAGTGAAAATGGAATATATATATATATATATATATATATATATATATATATATATATATATATATATATATATATATATATATAAACCTATGTGACCCCTCTGCATAGCTATTTAATTTGCATAATCCAAAATGACCGCAATTTTCTCAGTCTGATATTCAATCCCCCTACAGTGTGTCATTCCTAGTAGGATACTATGGTTGAATTCACCCAGCTGACATGGAGAACATATTCACTAAACTGTATAACCTCTGTAATCAATCAGCAACCAAATAAAATGTAATGCATGGAGTGGGTTATTGTTTCTCGCTCTCTCACGTGTTTCCATCAGATGTATAAAAACAAAATAATGATTTAGGGGTCCAATGTTCATGTTTGGCACTTCCATTTTGGGGAGGCAACATGAGGAGGCATGGCTCACTGACCTTCCCGTCCTGTGTGTACGTTACTGAGTTATATCGATAAGTCATTCCACCCCAGTGTTGCCAATGTTTACTTCCATCCTTCCATCCAAATGAACTTAAGTTTTAAGTGTGACGCCAATGGCCCAACTCCAGAGGACCTTCCACTCCCGTCCCACGTGGAGAAACTTTACCACATTTCTTGCCTTGTAATCTATCGTATGGTGCAGTGTGCGATAAAAGCGTTCTGTGAACGTCTACTGGGGCAGGGCCGTAGCCTGGACGAAATCTCTAGAGGGCAGTTAATGACACTGTCTAAGCGAAGCACCGTATGCGGTATGCCGACAGATAGTTAACCCCCAGCGGACCCTTCATTTTTCTTATATTCTGGGTACCAACGCGAAGGTTGGTGCTGAGGGGAGGAGTAAGACATGGCTTAGTTAAGCCATGTAAGACATGGCTTAGTTTCAAAATCGTACTATCGTTGGCAAACTTTGAATTGATTATATTTTTAGAAATTGTCATTATTTAGTGATATTCTCCATATTTTCTGGCCGGGCGAAAGGCAAGAGGTTCTGTATAAGAGAAGAGGACTACATCCTATACTCTTTAGGAAATTTATGTCTGTATGAGGTAGCTTAGATGCAAAATGGTGCTATCTTTTTAAAGCTATGTTAAGCGTTAAATTGATTATATGTTTTGTAATCCTCATTATTTAGTGATTCTTTCAGTCCTGTTAGGATGAATGGTTGTATTGAGGAACTGGAGATTACACCTCTAGTCCATCTACTCTTTGAGAAAAATTTCTTGTCCTAAGTTTTCCTAGATCCAAAATGGTGTTTATCTTTGACGAAGTTTGGACTCATCAAATGATCTAATCTTTTACTTACTGAATTCGTCGGCTGTGGCATACGTGGTACAATTGCAAGGCTGGTACCCGGTGCAGGATTCCTCCTAGTGTTCATAGTACGACACCTGGGAGTCACCATCAGTTGGTGCGTATCAACAGCGTAGGTGTTTAAAATGGGGGAAATGACACATTTTAGACCCCAGATGTTGCATCTCAGCTGTTTATAGAACAAAAGCTTTATGGTAGAATTTTTTCACCTTTATATAACCAACATACTGAAACGGGTAAATTTCAAAAATTTAACTGAGTGAGAAAGCGAGCGTAGGGCACTAAAATTTTTGTAAGTTTTAGAACAAAAATGTCACAGAAAACGATATACATTCATTATTTAACGACTTTCGGGATCATTATTGGTCCAAAAATATCCCGGAGTAATACCGGGGCCACCGTTTATAGGTAGCATGATCAAGTGGTTAGAGCATCTGACTTGCAGCCGGAAGGTCTTGAGTTACGACTCCTGGCCAGGTCATACCAAAGACTTTAGAAATGGATCTCACTGTCATTGTGCTTGGTGCTCAGCATAGGCAATGGAGTAGGGAAAACAAGCCAGTGAGCCAAAACCGGAAAAAGGCCGTGGCCGGCCGACTTAAACCAATTGGTTAGAAACAGCGCCGAAAAACCTCATCTAACTCTAACTCTATAGGTAGCAAAATGCAGTTTTGATCAATTTTTCATATGGGGGGCACGGTGGTGAGCGGGGGAGGGGTGCACGGCCCCAGTGTCTGCCTGGCTGCGGGCCTGTCTAAGCATTATTTACTTTAAAATTTTATGCTTTAGAAAAAAAAATCTTGATTTCAAGAAGCAAAGCTATTAAGAATTAATTTAAAGGGGGAAATGCAGTCACCCATATTTGAATTCGTGTACCCAGGCATCCTATTCTATGAATGGCTCCTAAGAATCATGTTGCAATATGTTTCTTACTGCATGAGTGGAGAAATTTACGTATAGACTTACTCCATGGTTTACCTTGAATATGCAATATTTATGTCCTAACATATCATGAAAGATACTTGAAGTGAAATAAGGGGATATTTGTGAGATTCAGCTGTTTTTCAAAATAAGTTTGCGGCGAATGTTTATGCCCTTTAATTTGAAAGTTACTTGATAAAAGCTCTTTGAGTTTAGCTAATGACTAAATGTAATCCTTGTCTAGTTTATATTTAGCCAGTGTGTATATTGTTGTATTTAAGCGGTGTTTCTGGTAGGATCTAGGAAGAAGGTTTATTCGTCAGGAAGTAGAAACCTAGTAAGAACGCGTCCATGGCAGGGGTACGTGGACCTCTCGGGAAAATTGGAGGGAAAGAACCATTATAAATGCAATTCCTAAGTTTTGGGGGCCTTGAAATCATAATTTGGACAGTCAAAATTGCTTTTGTTTTGTCACGTAGGCTTTCATTTACGGTACGGAAATATCAGGAGGCAGTAGCCCTCTTAGATTTGCAGGCTACGGTCTTGTGGGATTATATTACAGCACCTTGCATCGCTTCGCTAACCCATCCCCCTCCCGAAACGCTGATAAAGAGTCCTCATGATTTAAACACTTGTAGGCTCAATCTCCCGTCTCGAGGAATGTGACGCCCCTTTTTCAGTATTTATGCTTGGCAAATTTCTGTCCTCTTTTGCCAATTATGATAAAGGCATAGGCATACGGGGTCAATATTTCTGGGCGGTCAGGGATAAATTTTGCCCGAATGTAGAATTTTGGACCAAGTTACCGGAATTTTGATACCGCTGAGTCGGTTGTCAAAGGGCATCGTTTCTTGGCTGTTTCATTTGCCCGAAGGGATTCACTATTTTTGCCCGAATTGGGAGGACACATGCCCGCTGCACCCCGCCTCGTACGCTTCTGGATAAAGGCCTACGGCATGCCTATAATTTCGATGGATTATCGTTCCTTACTCAGACATGGCATTTTGTGCAACACTTGCAAGTGATAGAGCATCTATTCAGAACAAAACTACCTGGCCTAAATTAGTTGATGAAATCTTTATGGTCATGATTGCTGTAATACAAGATGTACACACTCAATATAGCCTTTTGCAGACAGCACATAGGCTTGCAAGGCTGGCCTACGCAACCTATTAGGCCTATTAGCTATTAACTGGCATCTTTCCTATTGTTCTTTAATTGGTCTATCGGTTCTATTGGTTCTATTGGTTTTCCCTGTCCATGTGATACCGGGGCGGATAAAACGTTTTCGGAGGTAGATGGCCGAAGTGTACATATGATCCTGCCGTTTTAACCAGAATGCTATAGTTTTTGACCAGCTGCCAGATCCATAAGACTTGATCCCACAGAAGACACAGTCGTACAAACCAATAAAATACCCGTCAGCCTAAAATCTATCTAGTCATAAACCAGAGCACATAAACGAGGTGTACCCTAACTGCACCCACACCCTCACTTGAGTTTTATCGACATAGCAGATCGTTTTACAAATATTCCATTTTATTTACCAAGTGGTTGCTAACCACAGAACCTGTGGTGTCCACTCTCTTGACAACAGGGAGTACGTTGAATAGCTGTCGAACTGGGGTTAAGTTGTTATTTATTGCTAACTTTTCTCCTATCATTTGTAACGTTCTGAGGGCTTGAATTTGACAAAATTTAGATCAAGGAAGTTCTATTTTTGTCCATAGAATCTGAATTTTTAAATTTTATTATTGACAAAGGTGTTCTTTTGAAGAAACCCCTGTGTCATAATACACCCAGTACCAGTCAACCTTGAGAAGTCCATAAATAAAGTAGCAGTGAAGGGCTTGCCCTCCTAATTCGTTGCCAGAGTTTCCCTATTCATTGCCAACTCTTACGACCGTCAGTTATGCGGGATCATGGCATGTCGGTTAACTTGAAAACGCAATTTGACAAAATTCATAAGGTATACCTCGTTTGTTTTGTTTTTTTTTCAATGTCTGAAAGCCCCCTACCCTCCCCCGTCCCCGTTGCATAACAGAAAACGCGCTGATATGTTCATTCGACTGCAATTCATGACATGCATAGCGAAAAATCATTCTTAACAGTAGAATTAGGCCCATTCTGTCAGCAATGAATAGCAAAAAGGACATCATTTTCGGAGTCTGGCCGCCATTTTGGATTTATGCAAATTAGGTGGCATTCCTTAGAAATCGTTCAGGTTCATATTCGTGTAAAAGGTCCACTGAGTTGTTGCTTATTCTCAGTTTAGTACATTCGTGGTGCTGAAAGTGAATAGTCCTGGACAAAATGAAGCTGGGACTGGAATTTAGCAATTATGAAAATTAGGTAAGTTCCTGGCTAAATGTTGTGTCCGATTTTGGATATGTCATCAAAAACGACTTAATAAACAATATTCAACAATAAAACAAACTGTTGCAATTTGTTTGACTCAACACACAAATTTCATCTAAATCTGGTAGCCTACTAGTTGGTTTTGCAAAGATTTAAAAGAAAATCTTGCACATGCTTGTACACACTGTCGCGTCTACTTTCCAAATAGTAACACTACTCAATCTTTTTTCTAACATTACCAACACGCTCAGGGGCAGAATTTGATTTCTGAAAGTGAGGGGTCCAAACCCGGGTGGACTGCCAGAAGGCCCCACGGTTCCTCGGGTGCAGGGGGCAAAGCCCGCAAATCCCTGGGTTGTATGAGAAACTGTAGGCTTTCAAATGATGCATCTTAGCTTCATATTCAAATTACCAACAAGAGCACTTATCAGGCCACAAAAATCACAATTAGACTTTTTTCAGCTGTATTTATTCGTATGACTTACAGTTGGCTGGGATTAATAATGTAGAGAGATTGAGGAAGGAGGAGAGAAGGGCTTATTTGTAGAGTTTTCCAGGGGAAATGACAAAAATGAAGTGAAATGACAATGAAAATTAATCGCAGAAGAATGTGGTAATTTTTTTCTTTTTCTCCAGTGACCGCGAAATTTTCCCGACGGAGCAAAATTTGAAAATATCTGGGGTGCAACACCCCCACACCCCTGGTAGTGAAGCCCCTGAGTGTCGACTCCAATACGCTTATTAGCACTGATTGTAATTTACTTCAAGGTTATGAGACACGGCAACAACGTTTTAGCCTAAATACCGGTGTGTGCACTTTCCAGTACATCATGTAATTTGGGCATCAACATCCGTTATCAGTTAGCCGATCCAGTCTTTTGAAGAAGGGTTAGTCATTCGTAAGGGCAGGACCTTACATAACAAAGCATAACATAACATAACAGGTTAAAGGGCAAAGGAGGGCTAAGGCCCCATAAGATGCCCTGAAGTCCATACAACCTTAACTGAAAACAAACAACCAACCAACACCAAACGAGCCCAGCACAAACTAGATCCTACCACCGTTATGGAAGAACTTGTCAATGTTAACCTTAAAGCAGTGCACAGATGTAGAGTTAACTACCCACTCAGGCAGACTATTCCACTCGTTAACAACTCTATGAGAGAAGCTGAACTTCCTAATGTCGAGCCTTGCAAAACACTTAACTAGCTTCTTACAATGGCCTTGAACCCGAGAATTACTTTGAACCCTTAAATAATTGCAAGATGACAAAGGATTCCTTTCAGAGAGAAATTTGTACACCTGAAGCATTTCCCCCCTAATTCTTCTCAACCCCAGAGTGGTAAGCCCAAGATGCTTAAGTCTAACATGATAAGGTAGGTGTTTCACCTCTGGTATAAGGCGAGTGGCTCTCCTCTGAACCTGCTCTAAAAGAAACTTGTCCTTTTCATAGAAGGGACTCCAAGCCTGGGCTGCATAGTCGAGGTGGGGTCTTACCAACTGCTTATACAGATTTAGTACAATTTCTTTACTAAAACTACTGAAATTCCTCTTGATCAATCCAAGCACCCTGTTAGCCCTAGCAGCAGCAGCTGCACACTGTCTAGATGGCTTTAAATCGCCTGTAATAAATACACTCAGATCCTTCTCAAAAGTCACATCACTCAGAATACTACCATTCATGTTATAATCATAGCTGAAATTTTTAGGACCAAAGTGAAGGACTTTGCACTTACCTGCATTAAAAGACATCTGCCAAGTCTGAGACCAAGAATATAACCTATCCAAGTCTTTTGGCAGTAAGGAGGCATCATCCTTATCACTAACCTTCCTATAGAGCTTCGTATCATCAGCAAACTTACTAATACTAGAGGTGAGAGAGCTATCAATATCATTGATGAAAATCAAGAAAAGAAGCGGGCCAAGCACAGAACCCTGTGGAACCCCACTTGTAACTTCTTTCCAAGAAGAGAAATTAACAACCACTCTCTGAGATCTACCATTGAGCCATGAATTTATCCAGTCAGCACAACTGCCCTTGATGCCTAACCTATGCAGTTTAAGCATAAGTCTACCTAATGGAACTTTATCAAAAGCTTTTTGAAAATCAAGGTAAATGACATCAACACTGTGACCAGAATCAAGAGATAAAGACACATCCTCAAGAAAGCTTAGTAAATTAGTAACACAAGATCTACTAGGTAAGAAACCATGCTGTGACAGGTTGAGTAACCCATTATCTAAAAGATAATTAAGCAAGCAATCCTTGATTACAGATTCCATAACTTTGCACACAACACTGGTTAAACTGACCGGCCTATAATTGCAAGGCAAGCTCCGATCCCCCTTTTTGAAAATTGGAGTAACATTAGCAATCCGCCAGTCATCAGGTACAAAGTTTGAATCCAGAAACTTCTGAAAAATAATGCAAAGAGGAACTGACAAAATCTCGGAGCATTCATGGAGAATGGCAGGATGGATCCCATCAGGCCCGGGGGCCTTACTAGCTTTTAAACTCTTCAACTTATTACAAACTAACTCTTCACAGAAGACAACATCACTTACTAAAGAAGAATTATCAGAACCCCTACAAGTCCCCAAAATAGATGATTCCTTTGTAAAAACAGAAACGAAATAATCGTTTAATAAATTAGCCATATCCTGATGATCACTAACTAATGTACCTTCATTACCTTGGAGAGGCCCAACACCCTCCTTAACCTTCTGCTTTGACCTAACATAGGCATGAAAAGATTTTGGATTTACCTTAACCTCCTTGGCCATCTGCTTTTCAAACTTAGCTTTAGTGTCAATAACCAAATTTTTAACTAACAGTTCCTGATTCTTGTAGACTGCAAAGTCATCAGAATTCTTACTGACCCTATATCGACGCCAACATTTACGTTTCTTCCTGGCTGCTCTAAGTACCTCTCTAGAAATCCAAATTGGCCTATTTCTAACCACAGCTTTCTTAAGTGGGATACACAACTTTGCAGTGTCAGTAACTATATTACGAGAAACACTCCATGCTTCAGCAGGGCCTAAGTGAGACAAACATAAGCCTGTGGTGGATGCCAAATTCTGGGCAAATACCTTACATGTGATTTCCCCGGCCCTGATGACTTTCAAATTACAATTAGGTATAATGATTTTATATTTTCATCAATTTTAAAGTAGACCAATTTTCATTTTGGGTGTGAAAATTTAGGAGGCAGCCTCCTATGGCAAGCGAAATGTCCAATAATTAGAAAAACCAAGTTTATCGGTCGAAAAACCAAGTTTATCGGTTGAAAAACCAGGTTTATCGGTCGAAAAACCAAGTTTATCGGTTGAAAAACCAGGTTTATCGGTCAAAAAACCAAGTTTATTGGTCGAAAAACCAAGTTTATCGGTCGAAAAACCAAGTTTATCTATCAAAAACCATGTTTTTTGCAGATAAACTCGGTCTTTCGACCAAAAATCTTGGTTTTTCGACCGATAAACTTGGTTTTTCGACCGATAAACTTGGTTTTTCGACCGAAAAACATGGTTTTTCGACCGATAAACTTGGTTTATCGACCGAAAAACATGGTTTTTCGACCGATAAACTTGGTTTTTCGACCGATAAACTTGGTTTTTTGATCGATAAACCGGGTTTTTCAATCGATAAACTTGGTTTTTCGACCGATAAACTTGGTTTTTCTAATTATTGGACAAACAACTTGTTATTTCGGTCAAAAAACTTGGTTTTTCGAATTACTGGACAAACTGTATCGAAAAACCAAGATTATCGATCGAAAAACCAAGTTTATCGGTCGAAAAACCAAGTTTATCGGTCGAAAAACCAAGATTATCGGTCGAAAAACCAAGTTTATCGGTCAAAAAACCAAGTTTATCGGTCGAAAAACCAAGATTATCGGTCGAAAAACCAAGCTTTTAACGCCAAACGTCCAATAACTAGAAAAACCAAGTTTATCGGTAGAAAAACCAAGTTTATCGGTCGAAAAACCAAGTTTATCGATTGAAAAACCCGGTTTATCGATCAAAAAACCAAGTTTATCGGTCGAAAAACCAAGTTTATCGGTCGAAAAACCATGTTTTTCGGTCGATAAACCAAGTTTATCGGTCGAAAAACCATGTTTTTCGGTCGAAAAACCAAGTTTATCGGTCGAAAAACCAAGTTTATCGGTCGAAAAACCAAGATTTTTGGTCGAAAGACCGAGTTTATCTGCAAAAAACATGGTTTTTGATAGATAAACTTGGTTTTTCGACCGATAAACTTGGTTTTTCGACCAATAAACTTGGTTTTTCGACCGATAAACCTGGTTTTTCAACCGATAAACTTGGTTTTTCGACCGATAAACCTGGTTTTTCAACCGATAAACTTGGTTTTTCGACCGATAAACTTGGTTTTTCTAATTATTGGACATTTCGCTTGCCATAGGAGGCTGCCTCCTAAATTTTCACACCCAAAATGAAAATTGGTCTACTTTAAAATTGATGAAAATATAAAATCATTATACCTAATTGTAATTTGAAAGTCATCAGGGCCGGGGAAATCACATGTAAGGTATTTGCCCAGAATTTGGCATCCACCACAGGCTTATGTTTGTCTCACTTAGGCCCTGCTGAAGCATGGAGTGTTTCTCGTAATATAGTTACTGACACTACAAAGTTGTGTATCCCACTCAAGAAAGCTGTGGTTAGAAATAGGCCAATGGACCTCATGGTAATAATGGATGTGTCCAAGTCAAAAGGGGGTGTTCCCAAAAACTTGTTGACAGGTGACTATAACAAATATCTATGAAGACTTTTTGTTGCTTTGTCTGACAAATGTTGTAACAAAAACAAAAGCATTGACCAACATTGATTTGTTGTAAATGTTGTTACATAATACATATAGGCCCATCAATTTAGCCGCCATCTAGCATGTCGTGGTCGCGGAAAGTAGTACCGGCAAATCACCATGGCAATCGAAAAACCAAGTTTTTCGAAATAATCGATAAACTTGGTTTTTCGACCGAAAAACTTGGTTTTTCTACCGATAAACTTGGTTTTTCTAGTTATTGGACGTTTGGCGTTGAAAGCTTGGTTTTTCGACCGATAATCTTGGTTTTTCGACCGATAAACTTGGTTTTTCGACCGATAAACTTGGTTTTTCGACCGATAATCTTGGTTTTTCGACCGATAAACTTGGTTTATCGACCGAAAAACATGGTTTTTCGACCGATAAACTTGGTTTTTCTACCGATAATCTTGGTTTTTCTAATTATTGGACGTTTGGCGTTGAAAGCTTGGTTTTTCGACCGATAATCTTGGTTTTTCGACCGATAAACTTGGTTTTTTGACCGATAAACTTGGTTTTTCGACCGATAAACTTGGTTTTTCGACCGATAATCTTGGTTTTTCGACCGATAAACTTGGTTTTTCTAATTATTGGACATTCCGTTAAGAAAAACCAAGTTTATCTTTCGATATACCAGATAAATCGAAAAACTTGGATTTTCGACTGAAAATCTAAGTTTTTCGACCGATAAGCCAAGTTATTTTGAAAATCTAGGTTTTTCAACCGATATACCAAGATTTGGAGATAAACTTGGTTTTTCGATCAATAAACCTGGTTTTTCGACCGATAAACTTGGTTTTTCGACCGATAAACTTGGTTTTTCGATCGATAAACTTGGTTTTTCTAATTATTGGACATTTCGCTTGCCATAGCCTCCCCAATAATCCTTCAGGCTACAATCGTAATAAGCCTAGGTGTGAATTTCTTTCCCAACAACGTTAGGTAAACCTACTACTCAACATTTGTTGAAATTTTATCAATTCATTGGGAAAGATTTTAACCAAAAGTTGGACAGTTTATCTTTCGATGTTTCATGTGCACTGTACTGACCCATGATATCTTTCTTATTTGCAATTCCTGACATGACAAATGAAACAAAATCGCGTACAAAACCGTTACAAGCTGCTCTCACAATCTCTCAAAATCACCTTGGACCCCCCTTGCCCCCTTTTAATGTTGTAACCTATTTGATAGTCACAAATTCGTAGTCAACATCGAAAAGGGGAGAGGGGAGGATGACTTGTTTCATTTACTTCCGTCGGGGAGCGATGATTTACTTTTGTCGGGGAATGTAGCTCTCTGTTATAGTTATAACCAGGGAGGTGTTATTAGCTGGAGATCCATCGAAAACTTTAATTTATGCTAATCCAATTAGATTGCTAAAAGAGTGGAGACTAAATCCTTTAATTGGGGATTATTGAACTAAAAGGCATTTAATTCCTTTGTCTAATATCTAGGCAACCTCATTCATACCTACAGCGACCGCAACAAAAAGGATTATTTGGAACAATGCTTTAATGTCTATCTGGTTGCCGACAGTCGAGTACGAAACACTGTTCTGACACTCAAAACGACTGTTTACTGCTAAGGAACCTAATGATGCTTACTATAAACCAATGCGCATGATTTATGCAAATGAGCAAAAGAAGTATAAGACTAAACTTTGCTGTCGGATATTGACTAATTTCCGCATTCCCTCGCATGACTTAAAAGGTACACCCATATTAAACAAGTGATGGAAAACTAGACAAGTATGTTGTGAATAGCGTCCAAACGTGTCCAGACCCTTAAATTAATTTACATTTTAAGCGACTGGTAATGTTAAGGCAAGGGAAAAATTTCCCGATCTGCTGTTCGAGATGTAGCAGACTACGTACCTCACTTGCACTAAGTTCCTAACAACTCTTAAGCCTATTGAATCATCAAGAACATCACACAAAAGAGATTATTGTCGACAACTAGTAGGGTTCAAAGAAAGAGTTTTCGATGGGTCTCCAGCTAATAACACCTCTCTGTTATAACAAATCACTGGTAACTGAGGCCGTGAAAAGTCTGTGCATAATGTGGTTTTTTTAGCTCACACATCGTACGCAGTACGAGTGTGAGGTTATAAAATGGGCTAGATGGCGTCAACTTTTTTTAAAATGTTTTCACCGCTTTTATGTGTGAACGTTTTTGCCAGAACTTTTGGTATATGCTTCTTTATTCATAAAGCAATAATATTTGCCTGTTTTCATTCCAATTTATGACTATTTGGTTTGATTTTGGGGTGATTTTTGTAGCGTCGAGTTCACTTAGCCTGCTGAGCAGGTAGTAGTTGTTTTTGTTTAAGATGTTATTGTCATCTGTTTTGCTTTGTTATCGGTAATATTGTTACATCTGTGCATGGTGTGCAGGCGCTTCCACAGACTCCTATATGTATGGACAGAGGATCACGTGACCAATCCGTTCGCCACTGTTCGAACAAATTTAGGCTAAAGATGGCCGCCGGGTTATAACTCCCATTTGCCCGATTTGACGATGAATCTACGACATTTCAGACAAAATATAAACATGAATGGAAGAACAATATCTCAGTCCTTCATTTTATTTCTTGAATTTGACCTGAACTGC
The DNA here is from genome assembly GCA_029531755.1 of Holothuria leucospilota. Lineage (NCBI taxonomy): Eukaryota > Metazoa > Echinodermata > Holothuroidea > Aspidochirotida > Holothuriidae > Holothuria > Holothuria leucospilota. The sequence goes on from CM055971.1 coordinate 53,603,088, forward strand.
TATTCTTTCCAAAATGTTGCAAATTTCTCACACAGTCTGTCGAACCGAGCCACTTAAGAACCCGAGCTTAAGAAGTCCAAACTTCAACACACAAGGCTATGGCAAGCAGCCATATTGGTAAGCGTATTCGTGTACGTACGGAAGTTACGCTTAGCTTGGTCCATATTATATTGGAAGTCCGTGGTTGCTTCCCTTTGTCCATGCGTCTCTCCCATGATTTTTGTCTGAAGTTGCGTACCACGTGTCTATGTCTTTCATTTCATTTAGGCCTAGGCCTATAAACCGAGACCCATTTTATCGCCAATCCGTCCGGTAAGATATTTTCGTTGTATTTAATTTGAAAGATTTTGAATTTGTTTGTGTAAGTCCAGAGATTTTATCGCGCGTTCGTCATGAGCAAATTAACGTCTGACCATAGGGCCTAACATTAGGCTCAAACGTTAGATTTTACAGCGTAGCGTGTCGTTACTCAAGGCCTAGTCCTACTAGGCCTACTTAATTTGCAACTGGATTTCTTAGCTAAAAGAGCGTTTTTTTCAGATTGCCGTTTACTTTGTTGCCCAGTAGGTAGTTTAGGGAACATAGGGAAGGCGAAGGCTTGTTTCCAATCGCCACGCAAATGATCGTTAATTTGGGGCTGTTAGTAGCCTAGACCTAGCCTAGGCCAGGCTAAATTCTTATCGCACCCTAGACCTTGCGTAAAGCCTTTTAGACCAAACTTTGTGTGCGGTGTGCGAGGCGGTAATTCTTAGCATCCACTGCTGTATATTTGATCTGTCAGTAGACCTGATGCATAGGCCTAGGCCCTAGGCCTATGTCACAAAGGAGAAAGTTGCCCCTCCTATTGAGGAAAAGCGCATATCATTGCATTTTTAGTTTACACCAGTAAATGCAGACAGCTGATTTGTCAACCAACTCCATGACACGTGCTCGCAGCCAAATCCACGTCGTTCGTGCACGTACCTCCACCTGTGCTTCATTGTTTTCACCCAAAATGACTTCAGTGTGATGTCAAAGCATAAGGTCTATTGATGCAACTTAAGCCTAGGCCTAATCATGCATACATGCATAGGCTAAACGCTCACAACTCTGTAAGTTACTTCTAATGAGCAATAGTCAAGCTCCCTCCCCGGTGTGATTACGCAAAACCGCGGGAAAATCCGTGGATCTTGCACACAGGTTGTGCACGAGCCACCTCACTGTTACTGTTAGTGTTAGGCTAGTGCCTAGCCTAGGCCTAGTAATGTACAAAGCGTACGCCTAGGCCTACATGCATGCATTGGCCGTGTTGCGTGAACGTGCTTGTCTACTTGAGCTGGTGTATAGCCTAGTGAAAGTCGGATAATTCACGTAAAGTATTATATTATCCGAAAACATGGTATGGGGACTGCAGGTAGCCTAGGCTAGGCCTAGCCTAAGCTAGTTCGGATCGCAGGCGTTCGAAACATTACTTAGGCCCACATATACTAGCCTACACACTATAAATATGCCTGTGGTCCGGATAACGAAAAAAAAAACTTTTCCAAATAATTCTGAAAACGATAGCAAAATTGTACACAAAAATTCCCCAGAATATTTCGTTAGGGCCTAACGTTACAATTTTTTGTGACCAATGATAGGCTATAACAATTAAATTTAGGCTAAGACTTTTCAAAGAAAGAGGTTTTATTCCTAAAATTCGTGCCTAGCCTAGGCCTTGAGTGTGAATTCAGCGTAAATTTTCAGAAAGACGTGTAGGACTAGGAGACTCTCAGACAGCAATTCGCAATAGTTTTGTAAGTTTTGCCTGATGTTATTTTTAGGTGTGAAGTTCACTAGCCTAGCCTGCGATGTTAACTATGCTAGGAGACGGTTCGAAATAATGCATACACACGTGCACCAATGCATGCAGCTTGTTGTCAGTGCATGCAACTTCGAGTTGCTTACCTGCACGCGTGCATGTAGGCCTAGGCCTAATGGTACTTTAGAGAGAAATGTATTAAAGGTAGAGCCACAGATTTTCTGCTTGAAAAATCACTAAATTCCATTTTTAACTTTAAAAATTCTGTAAAATTCCTAAATTTTCATTGGGAGCCTACTGGGTATGACCAACATATGCTAACACACTATTGCATAGGCAAATCGTAGCCTATACCGACAAAATTTTGACGATTTTCAATAAGTTGCTTCTCCTTTTTGGATCGTATTTTTGATGGATTTTGATAATTGAAGGGGTGAATTGCCATCATTATAGATTGTAAAATGTCTGTGTATCTCTTTCATAAATGCAGACATTCATTTGATATGGTGAATTTGATATGGTGAATTGTAATCGCTTCGCAACTGTAATTTCTTGGGTACGCAATTTGCGGTGCGAACCTAGCCTAGAAATTTCGTCCCTTTGTGTCCCAAGGTTTGTGATGGCCTATTGTTGTATAGTGTATCGAGGTCACCATCATGCGACATCATCAAGATGTCGAAAAGCAAAATTTCCCAAGTCCCAACATCATTAACTGAAATCACCACTAACTACAGTAGTGGTCACAAAGCAAACTTTTCTGAGAATTTTCATGATCCTTATTTGGAGGTCTCCATTGCATTCTTGTTTATAAACAAATATTACTCAGCGATATGAGGTGTGCCTGGGATAGGGTACAATTGTTCTCGGCCAGAGGGTACAGGGGCAGTGATGCAGCCAAAATTTTTCGGAGGCATGCAGTATGTTGTGTGATCACCGTTCTTGGGAGGGGTCTAAGGGCCCCTCCCTTTTGAAAATTTTTGAAAAATTAGGTGTCCATGCATGCAATCTGGTGCAACATATCCATCACTTAAAGAGGGATTTGCATCACCCCAAGTATGACTTTTTCACAGGGGAAAGCAAAAGTCTCAGTTGGTGACTACCCTTTGATTGACATCAGAGTTACAAAATTCAAAAGATGCAGAGCAGCTCATATTACATAGCATGCAAAGAGAGTGTTTTGATTACATACTATGTCCTTGTATGATCACCAGGATATGACTTAAAGCAATAAATTGTTTGTGTCTGCACAAAGGAGAAGCTTACTACAGTTATGGGCAGGGCTTAAACTAACTTAGTTGGGAGAATTAGGACTGTCTGGAATGAGACAAATCCCTCTTTAAAAAACAATCTCCATCAGTGACAGGGGACCATGACCCAATGCGGTGTTCCCCCTCCCATTTGAAAATTAGGTGTCCTTACATGCAATCTGGTGCCACATGAGCTACTAAAAAAAATCGGCATCAGTGAGGGGGGCCCAAAGGCCCCCTAAATACGCCACTCACACGGGGAACCACCACAGGACCCCTGTTGGGGTCCACAGGCAAAGCCCCTGGCAGCCAAGCAAATGGGTGCATTCTGGAGGACACAGATCACATATATCTCATTCAAATTTCTCCCCAGCTACCATGAATACGCTAATACCACAATTTCTCACATCGAAAATGTGTGTTACAACATTTTTTTCTGTATACCTCTAAATATTGGGGGGGCATTTGATATTACGTCCCCCACTAAAAATATTGGGGGGACATGTCCTCCCCGTGATCACCGCCCATGGTTGTATCATTCAAACATACCTGTTTATTTATGTACCAATGCTGCAGAGCAATAACCCCCACCCCTGCCAGACTTACACAGAAAGGATAACTATGACACACAACATTACCATAACTAAATTTGAAACACAAAAAACTTAGGCAAAGAAAGGAGACCTGGAGCGAACATATTGTGTGATTGCTACATGCTGTTCATATTTATCCATTCCTGTGCACTATTTACGACAGATCAATCATTTTTCCTCATTGTTATACAGGATTTTTGTACCACAAATGACGGCATTTGTGAACATGTGCATTGTTTACCATCGCATGGACCTTTTGTGTGAGCTTCAGCAGCATTGCTGCTCTAGTATAATTTTTACACTGTTTAATATTTTCCATGTAAATTAAAATATGACACTGTCCGTTGAAAAACACGTTACGGCGTGCACTCACACTGAGAGGCACATTTTAGGTCTTGGCAACCCACCATAAATCCAAAATCCTTACTGTCATCTGTTTGGCTTGTCAGTTTTATCCGTAATGTCAAAAACAATCAGGTTTAAAGGCACTGTCAAATGATGTTTCGATGTTTTGTGCACCTAACACTACATAATTAATAACACCAGCCATAACTTGGAACTAGCAGTTCCTGTTGCGTACCAAAATGCTAGTTATATACATCTGTAATTAAAAATAAAAAAAATTAAAGTGTCGTATATCACTAGCCTTTGGGACATGGTAAAGAATACTAAGGATTCTGGACTCCCTAGTGGATATCCGTTCAGTGCTCATTAAGAAATGACGAATCTTTCACACACGTGTGCTAGTTCGTAGAACTTTTTTTAGGGAAATAGAGCCCGCTATTGTGGCCAAAAAGAATGTGCGAGTAGTCCTCCTTTGCAAACGTCAAAGATTCCAAAAGGATTTATAGTGCATCGAAACAATGCCTCATTATCAGAAGAAAGGCGAAGCCAAATCAGGTAAAGTCTTTAGTTGCTCCCTGCAAAACCTGAAGCGAACTATTTGCCCAACTTTAAGCAAGCATTATGCTAATAAGCAATTAATCGCCCAACAGGTAGGTCAAACAAAAATAAGCCCAACCGTTTATTGTAAGCTTGTCGCCAGTTTAACGAATGATTGGATAATACAATAAACATGTATCGAATTGAAGTTTTTACCACTACATGAGCAAGGTTGACCAACATTCAACCAAAGCCGTGGTTTTACCCAACCAAAAAATTGCCCGGTGTTTTAAAAAAGTACCTGAACTGCTAAGGTAGTGAAAGTACAAGAAGAAAAGAGAGGGTTTCTTTTTTCATAGCCGGGGAGTTTGTTTAAAACAATAAAACGCAACTCTCTTTCCCGTCCCCTACGTACTGGCCTGAGTGCGGCAAAGCAATCTAACACTTTAATGTGTGTCTTAACACAATCGCTTTAAGGTATCTTTGGTTGTCATTTTCAATTTTTGTCAAGATGTTGTATAGTTTTGCCCGATTTCAGATATAACATTAAAGTGTGAAACAACAAACACTGATATTAAAAGCAGTTCAAACCTTTCTTGCTAAACTTACATCCTAAATAACACTCAGCCTGCCTTAATTGTATGTCACACATGTCGGTACATTCTAGTGCAATTTTATGGAGTGAATCATCTTGGATATTTTTTGGCGTAATTGATATGGTTGGGAGCCATTCTGGATGGGGAATTGTCCGGTTGTAAATTGTCCTGGTGGGAATATTCCGTGTTGCCAATTGTCCAGAGTGGGAATTGTCCGGAGAGGGAATTGCCTGGATGGGAATTGTCCCGGATGGCAATTGGCCTTTTATAGGAATTGTCAGGATTACCTATTGTCCAGAGTGGGGATTGTCCGCTCACGTTCTTGCTATCCTATGTACCTTGTCAAATATAATATCAAAAACAATTAAATAAACCTGTATCACATTTGCTTCAAAATCCATTTTGCCGGAGCTATGCAATACGGAGATGCAAAAAAAAAAAAAAAAAAATTCAATGGTCAAAATTTTGCTACAAAGTAAAGTGGAAAATTCCTCCTTATCGAAACTTAAGTTTAAACATATACCGCAAATAAATAGGCAGAGAGACCAACACTTGTTTTGAGGTTTCGACTAAATATACTCTTACATGTTGTCAGAGCTAATTCATTTTCCTGGATTGTAACAACAGATTCTGAAGCGATATGACTTGGTACTGATTCAAGAAATCCGTGATTCCTCTGGTACTGCTATTATTGAACTGCTTGACGATCTCAATGGGTAAGTATTGGTTCATTTTAATCACTAAGGCCACTTCATGTGGCATCCAAAAACGTCATATTTAACCTAAACCATTTAAAAGTCTATTCTGACTGCAATTCCTTCAGACAGTTCATGGGTGATTCTTTAAATAAGGGTACAAAATTGTGACATTTGGGTAAAATTTTCAATTACAGAATTAAAAGGTAAACAACAAACATTAATTTTTCAGATTATGTATGGGTACTGGAAATATGCATATAAGGTCAAATGTTTGAAAAAAAAAACTATACATGTAAAAAGTTATTGGTCAACACAGGATTTACTTTTTAACAACTGAAGACAAACTTATTTCTCTAAAAAAGGGTCCTCTAAAGGTCCTCTAAAAAAAGGGTCTGAAATGGCACAGGTGATGGGTGATCTTCTATGGATTGGACATGCAATTTCAATGAAGTAATTCGTTCACATATGGAAAATATCCTTCGTAAAAGTGGGGGACACCATTTGGTGTTCCTTGATGTTCCTGTCACACTTGACTGTGCAAAACTGATTCCACTTTGGTAAACTAAGCATTTCTTTGTAGTGACCATATAGCGTGATGGAAATATCTCAAAATACTCTCTATTCCAAGTTAAATTGTATAAAAAATGATGAATTTTTACTTGCAATAGGACTCCAAAATGGTACACGCAGTGTTACACGGTAAATTTGTATTTTGATCGCAGTGTTATTCCTTGTTGCAGACACAGAATAAGTGGAGATGTACACAGTTTAAGGTGCTATGCAATTGCTTTGTAAATATGCACCTTGCTACTATTCTAAAATTTTGGGGTTTCACACAGGTTATCTTCAAAATCAAAAATGCTTTACAACATTTGCCAATGTCACACTCTTGGTGTCTAAGTTATACGAGAGAAAAAAGTCAGTTATCGGACATGATATCATAACCATTTGTTTGTATACATTTTAAACTTAAGAGTATGTAAGGCACCACTATAACTTAATACCGGGTCGGTCTTCCTCTAATTCAATGCTTTTATGTACTTACAAGTTTGAGATGAAATATACAACAATGTAACATAAACACCAAATCCACTAGCTCCCTCATTAAGATAATCACCTTCATACCTTCATACAGAGTGCGTGAAACTCAAAGTTGCAAAGAAACAGTTATCACATGGTGTGTAATATATATATATATATATATATATATATATATATATATATATATATATATAACGCTAATTCCCACCTTAAGGGGAAATTGTTATATCTGCTTGTACATAGGGCGAAAAAATGATAATAAAATACAAAAGAAATAAATTCGCCCTAACGTCTAAAAATATAATTAACGTTATTTCAATGGCCAGCCATCCGTTCGTGTTAACAGCTAGGTGTCCGTAAATTTGATAACTTTGAAGTAATGGCATCTAGTTTGTAAATCTAAGAGGGCGCCCTTGTGAGTTTACGTATTCCTATAGAAAAAGTGTGTGGAAACGTTAAGGCGAAACTTATACTTCACCCGAAAATTTTTTTCCCCTTAAGGTCGACTTTTCAACAACAACTTTCCCCCTAAGTGCCGAATTAGAGAAATATATATATATATATATATATATATATATATATATATATATATATATATATATATATATATAAATATATATAAAGTGGACCGTCTGAAATAAGCGTGGTCAAAATAGACCTTAAAAACGGTTAAGGTTTAGTAATACTCTGGTTTGACGTATATATATATATATATATATATATATATATATATATATATATATATATATATATATATATATATATATATATATATATATATATATATATATATATATATAATATATATATATATATATATATATATATATATATATATATATATATATATATATATATATATATATATATATATATATATATATGCATATATAGGAGATGGAATGGTTATCGGTATGATGAAGTTCCCTTCTTCATAAAGCTGATCTTGCTATGTTCTGATAATTGTTCATGGTCGTTAAACTTTAACGAAATATGTGTCTCCGATTTCTTCTATATAACCTAAGCCATGGCATTTTTACAAGGTAGAAGTAGTACACAAAGATATCCTAGCTTTAATTTAAAGCCTGGAAATACAGTAGCACTGTGGAAGAGGGATCAACACAAGTAGGGGAAGCGGCAATGAGAACATAGACTTGACACCTGGGTTTGTTACAACGTTGTCACGTTGAACCGGGCTTTAGCTTTGCTGATAACAGGACATGAAGTTAAAGGGCTGTTTGTGGACAAGAGTGAGGGTAGGGGTTATACGTGATTAATTTGGAATCACTTTTTAGTAGGCACTAAGAAGACTCGATATCGCAAAGAAATGGGTCTAGATCAGGGTGGTGAGTAGAGACTAGAGGGATGCATTCCAAAATAGGCTTTACTGTCTATATGAAAAGCTGATCACGACTGGGTGAGTTAACTGGCTTTTCAAAAGAAACCAAATTTGATCTAAATTGTTGAGTTGATTAGCCACCCGACGTGAAGTTGTAATTCATTAGCCATATAGGCTTCTCTCACATCTGTGGTCGCTTAGCGTCGTAAAACAATTGCCCCTAAAGGCCTGAATTATTATTAATAATTAACACGATTAAAGGTGTTGAAAGGTGTTGAAAGAGTTGAAATGGGTACCCCCTGGGCTAGAAAATGTGGATGGGGTCAGTAAATTCTAGAATAAATTTATCTTAACATACGCGCTGGAACCTAAGCAGGTAAGTGAAAACAATGTGGGCTGGGTGACAACTGTTGGACTGTACAATGTCTAACAGTTGGTCTGATAAATACTTTGCTCGTAATAATACCTCTCTTTATAATATTTTTAATATCTTGGACGGGGATATTGCTACGGAGAGCTCCATCGTTAATTTGATGGTGGGATATATCCAAACGTGAAGGAGGTTTGAAGCTCGTCAAGGCTTTCCTTCCAAAAGAAGAAGAAAATACTTTTATATCTAAGAAAATATCTATATATCTAACACAGAAAAGTTAAGGTTAGCCGAAAGAAGTAAATTAAGTTCAAACTCTACCAAAAATAAAAAAAAAAAAAATACGAGAGTGCAGTCAAGTGCCTAGGTTACACCGTTGACCTGAAAGTACTTTTCGTCATTGAAAGTGATGTTGTTTTTGAGAATAAATTCAAAAACATGTTTCCATTGTTTGATGTTGCAACCCGATCTTTCAAGGGCCGCTCTGCAAGCTGTGGTATCTTCTGAGTGGGTAAAGCCATACCCTTACTCAAAATCCATATCTGGCTTTATATCTGGAAATATCTGGTTGATTAAAGACTTTATATGGCCATATAAAGCCAGATATAACTTGATATAATCGTGATCCAGATATGCATATAAAGTTTGATATGGCCATATAAAGCCAGATATAACTTGATATAATCGTGATCCAGATATGTATATAAAGTTTGATATGGCCATATAAAGCCAGATATAACTTGATATAATCGTGATCCAGATATGTATATAAAGTTTGATATGGCAATATAAAGCCAGATATAACTTGATATAATCGTGATCCAGATATGTATATAAAGTTTGATATGGCCATATAAAGCCAGATATAACTTGATAAAACTGTGATCCAGATATGTATATAAAGTTTGATATGGCCATATAAAGCCAGATATAACTTGATATAATCGTGATCCAGATATGTATATAAAGTTTGATATGGCCATATAAAGCCAGATATAACTTGATAAAACTGTGATCCAGATATGTATGTAAAGTTTGATATGGTCATATAAAGCCAGATATAACTTGATATAATCGTGATCCAGATATGTATATAAAGTTTGATATGGCCATATAAAGCCAGATATAACTTGATAAAATGGTGATCCAGATATGTATATAGAGTTTGATATGGCCATATAAAGCCAGATATAACTTGATATAATCGTGATCCAGATATGTATATAAAGTTTGATATGGCCATATAAAGCCAGATATAACTTGATATAATCGTGATCCAGATATGTACATAAAGTTTGATATGGCCATATAAAGCCAGATATAACTTGATATAATCGTGATCCAGATATGTATATAAAGTTTGATATGGCCATATAAAGCCAGATATAACTTGATAAAATGGTGATCCAGATATGTATATAAAGTTTGATATGGCCATATAAGGCCAGATATAACTTGATAAAACTGTGATCCAGATATGTATATAAAGTTTGATATGGCCATATAAAGCCAGATATAACTTGATATAATCGTAATCCAGATATGTATATAAAGTTTGATATGGCCATATAAAGCCAGATATAACTTGATTAAAACATAACCCAGATATGCATATTAAGTTTGATATGGCCATATAAAGCCAGATATAACTTGATATAATCGTGATCCTGATATGTATATAAAGTTTGATATGGCCATATAAAGAGAGATATAACTTGATAAAACTGTGATCCAGATATGTATATAAAGTTTGATATGGCCATATAAAGCCAGATATAACTTGATATAATCATGATCCAGATATATATATAAAGTTTGATATGGCCATATAAAGCCAGATATAACTTGATATGCTAGATATGCAAATGAGCATTTTGTTAGTTTGTTTTATTATTTATTTGATTTGATTCTTGGATTATGCTTGTTACAAACTAAGACATGTTTTGGATACAGCATCACCTTCCCAGACATTGCAGTTATTTAGTGGCTACACTTCTGTTAATACCGCAGTGTACTAAGTGAACTTAGGCAAATAATTTGCATATTTGGGCGGAGCTTGTATCTAAACCTACATTTTTCAAGATTTAGGAAGTTGAAAGTAAAATATGCACCACGCAGTAAACAAAATTTAGAGTCAAATACGTAATTAAGTTTAAAATAAGAAGCCCATATCACTGTGATTACATAAAATAGGAAATTTCAAGGCATTTTTCTGTTCACTGTTATGAAATAAGTTGAATTTATGTACTTAAGTCAATTCAACCTAATACTTACATTAAATTCCAATTCATGGAGCACTTAAACATTGTTTTCTGGTGTTCAAAGTCTCCATGAGGAGTGTGGACTATAAGTCCTAACTATGATTCATAACTAGAGCAGATCTGTGCCATATAAAGGCTTGATCCAGATGGAACTTTATCTGGCCATATATGGTTTTTATCCGATCTGATATAAATTCCATATCTGGTGCAGATATGGGCCAGATATAAATTTCCATATATGGGCCAGATATGGGCCATATAAAGAGTGAGCCATATAAAGTTTTGTATGGGTCATATATGGCACAGATATGGGCCAGATATAAATCTCTTTATATGTGGCATATATGGATTTTCCATATATGGGCCAGAAATGGAGTAGCCATATATGGGGCATATCTGGGCCATATAAAAGTGAAACTTTACCTGGGCCATATATGGCCATATATGGCCTTTATATTATATCAAGTTATATCTGCCCAATTCTTGTACAAGCCAGATATGAATTCCATATCTGGCCCAGATATGGGCCAGATATGAAATCCCATATCTGGGCCATATATGGATTTTGAGTAAGGGTAGTCACTAAGAATACGAAATTTAGAAGATAATTGACGCAAACTAGACCACCAATGGTGCAAACTTCGACTTCTTAGATCCAGGATTTCAAGCACTAAAGTGAGAGGCTAACTCTTCAAGGACGAATTTCGCACCCTTAAGTGCCAATTGTACGAAGCCTCGAAAGAGGGGGTGGGGAAGATGAATGGGTTTTGTTTTGGCATCTGGCACTTACTATAAGCACTAAATATTGCATAGAAGCTTTGGGACCGTCTAAAAGGTGGTTTCGAAAAAAATGGGGACTACAGCCGGGATATCTCCATATGGATCAGCGTATCAGTGTAAGTGCAATTTTGGCACATTAAACATATTGGAGGGCAATTGAAGGACACCATCTGGACAAGTCTAACTTAGTTACATTCAAAGAAGGACAATTCTCACCGCGAAAACTTTTCTTGAACAGTTCTCTCCCATTAATAGACCTATCTGCGAAAATGCTACTTTTCAACAGCCATTTACTGCTATTTAATGGCATCTAATTCAAACTTATTTCTTAACAAGAATGGGGTTGACCTTCGGATAGTGATTTTTTAGGAGGTATGTGTATCTTTCGTAGTTTTTTATTAGATTGCATTACTTAAATCCTGAACGGAAAAATACACGCAAATGTCGTAAAAATTCTATCAATATTTTAAATTGATACAGCATTTTAAAGCAAAGACAATATTCGCAAGGAAACTGAATCATTGTAAGCAACCGGGGCAACGAAATGCTCCCTCTCCATTATCGACTATTTTCATTGACTACGTAGCAGGCTTTACGGCATATTCCTTGTTCAGTCATATGTTTGGGAAGCGCCTAAGGGGAGATGAGCAAACAGTGTCCGCTCCGAGGGATATTATTTTCATGGTCCGGATCACCCTGTGCAAACACTAAATTGCAAACAATGCAATTTTAGAATTTTTACGACATTTGCTTGGTCGTAAGAACCAGCCTTTAAAATATTCATACACGGCAAATTAAAAAGCCATTAAATCTTTCGCATGAAATCACGCACGATGATTTCGGGCCTTTCCTAAAAAAATGTGTGAGGTTCACCGACAGAGTGTAACGCCAGATAGTGCACCGCCTACCCTTTTTGACTTGGGAAGCGCCTAAGGGGAGATGAGCAAACAGTGTCCGCTCCGAGGGATATTATTTTCATGGTCCGGATCACCCTGTGCAAACACTAAATTGCAAACAATGCATAGCTTTGTGTAGCACTGTTTCATATGTAAACAGTTGTAAAAATGATGGATTACTACAGCGAGCCTATTGTTTTTATCGTGGGTACATTGTTTTTATCGTGGGTACAAAGTTGTTCATTTGGCCAATTCGTACGTGCAAGAAACAAACAGCAAAACTGAATGCCAAATGGTTTCAAATATCGTTGTCCTGAAACTGGCTTGGCTTCAAAAGGCCAAACAAGTATTTGCGCTTAGTAGAATCGGTTGTTTCGGACGAAAAGAAAGTAATTTTATTTTGGTTTTTTTTTCCACAATAGTTTATGAAATTAAATAAAATTTACAAACAAGATTACTGACAAGATTTAAAAGCACCTGGAATCAGTTAAATTTTTATGTTTTGTTCCAATCAGGAGTAAATCTTGCCAAAGCGGAACGGTTTTCAATCAATTTTTGATCAAAATGGACCCCCTAAAGGCATCGTTTCTCGGCAAACCTATTATTCCTATACAATGCTCATAGCATGGACAACCCGTGTGCAAACTTTCGTTCACAAATATCAAAATCCCTAGAAGAAGATAGGTTGAATGGTCAAACATTGAAAAGTAAGCATTATGGACTTAAAATAACTATCGATCAACACAAAATTTTAGTGGTAAAATTTTCGTGACACGTTACACATCCTCTCTAAATTTTAGATCCGTAAAGTTCAAAACCGCAAAGAAAACCCAATTCAAAGGCAAAATTTCTGAACATCTAGCCAAAAACTGCTGTTTTCGATCGTATTACTTTGACTAGTCTTCTAATCGAAGTAAAAACTGGCGGTGTCTTGGATGTTAGTAGGGTTATCATGTAGTAAAGGTTGCAAGAAAAAATCTATTCGCGTAGGGATAAATTCAGTAAGTATGCTGACCTCAGATATAGTAGGCCGACCTGGCACATGGATGTTATGTAGTAGAGCCAGTCGTATTAGTCTGGTTCAGAAAAGATGCTATTGCAGCTGAAATGATGAGTGTCCGCACATAAACCCCGAAGTCAATGCTATAAGAAGCTCTGAGAGATGCTTAAGAAAATTCAATTAACAAGAGACTTTCTTATCAACTGGAGACTTTCCAGTACTGAGATTTCTGTCCTGGAAAGAGAGAGCTGACAAACTTACCCTTACGCGAAATCCATATATGGAAATTTATATCTGGTCCATATCTGGACCAGATATGGGATTTATATCTGGCCATATCAAACATTGGATAGATATCACTTGATATGACATAAAGGCCATTATGGCCCATATAAATTTATATATGGCACAATTTCTAAATGGGACAGGTATGGTGCATATGTGGAAAATCCGTACATGTCCCATATATGTCCAATGCATGACAAATCCATACATGTGGCATATAGGGAATTTTTATATGGCCCTTATCTGGAACAGATATGGGATTTGCATCTGGCTTTAACCAGGGAGTTGCATGGTTTTTCATCAAGTTATATAAGGTTTATATGGACATAGGAAAATGGATATGTATACCTGGCATGGTCATCTATCAAGTTACAGCTTAAGCGCTTTTTGAGTACATTTTAAAACATTTCGAAAATCGATTGGAGGTGTGCATGATTCTTCCATGCCCCGTACTAGCCCCACTGCGCATAATAGCACGTCCCCTTGTCAGCCTAGTGTCTAACGTTTATCACTCTAGAAGCCCTGTATAGCAAAATTTGGCATCTCAATACCTCTGGATTGCAGAAATGCTCACACTTTAGTAGCACAAATGTGTACCTACAAGTCAAAGCAGCTACCTGCATATATCATTATTTTCACGTCCATAGATCTGTAGACTTGCATCATTGTTCAGCCGTTCACAAAGTTTCTCTCATTAAAGCCCTCCTGTCATCGTAAACCACTTTAATGGATTTTTAATATAGATGATATCAACTAGAAGCTCTACCAAACCCCTAAAGAAAGATATGTTCTGAATACACTCTTAGAAAATGTTGTTAATTTTATGCTCTCAACATCGCCATTCAGCACAAATCGTCAATATTTCCTGTGACTTTGGTCTATTGATACTGAGTAATAAGCGTCTCTTAAGTCAACTGAGGCTATGTGGCAACGAGGACGCATTGACTGTGAAGCAGCGTACAAGCCATTTATCTTAAAATGGTGGTAACGCACAAAAGTGTTGAAAGCCTTCAAATTAAATGTAACCTCTGATAGTAAAGTTCTCCGAACAGTATGTAGTCTTCAGATTGAATTCACTTCATGTGACCATTGAAACTAACCCTATGCCCAAAAAGTGTAGGGACGAAAATCGATTTGAGCAAGTTTGAAGGGGAAATACATACTCTATTACATAAAGCTGTCTTAACTTGTTCAAAACGAGAGGTAGGTGATTTTGTATCCCAATTTTTTGTACCAAAAACGGGTGGATCACATAGGATGATTTTTAACCGTGCTGAGTAAAAATCTGAAAGGTGCCCAGCAATTTTTACACATGTGCTACTAGTGAATCTTATTGATAAACACACCTCACCTGTTTATTCTGGCACATTCTTTTAGTCTTCATGCCGGTTCTCTCTGCAACGGGCAGTCTGTACCCCCATGATCTTCCTCTCACTAAAAAAGAGGGTCAAAATTAACTCAGGGGTGTAGCTAGGATAAAATTTTCAATGACCTAGGTACCAAATCGGGGTCACGGCATTGGTCGCGGTCCTTAATTCTTACAAATTTTATTAAGACATGCACAATTTCTAGGGGCCTAGCAAACATCTGGGGGGCCCAGGCCGCAGCTCCCCCCCCCCCCCAGCTACGCGCCTGGATTCACTATCCCTACCTCTAAAACCTCTTCCACGTGATCTCCCGAAGGAAACTTTGTTGCCCACCATTGAAGTTTCAGCGATATCTTTAACTGGCTTTGAGACATCGTCCCCGAGGATCTGGTTAGTAACAGGGGTATTTTGTGAGCACATTTGCCGAAAATCACGGCTCAAATCCGGCTTGATCAACTCTCTGCGAGCATAGTTTGACATTAAATTCCCTTGTGATAATAGGGCAAGTGCATCAAACATGCTTTAAACAATATCTTTGTTAATGACAGGGCAATGTAAGGTTGCCTTTGCTGTTTGTGCTACGGCAATAATGCCCTTAATAAAAGTAATCTGGCATTTCACTAATTTAACGTCTTTACTTCTAGTGGGAGGCTTCATCTTATCCCATATCGACTGATTGATTCTCGTTTCTTGAAGCAAATTAAAGTTTGCAGGTCTAGCATATGTTTTGCATTTCTTTTAAAATTTGTCACCCAAAAATTTGTTATTCTGTAACTTTGTGATGATATCAGCAATTTTTTGTGGTAAGGGTGGACCACAGTCCTCTCCACTAAGACCAATTTCCAGACTAGAAAATTATTCGAATCTGTATCTCCCTGGCTTTCTGCCGGGACTTGAAGAGCATTAAGTATGCTAAACATGTCATCATCAAAATCATCTGATTTCACCCTTTTGGTGTCTGGTTCACCCAAATTGTCGTCAATCGTATTTTTGGTCTGGGCTTGAACTGCGTTTTTTCAATAGCTTGCTGTATAAATTCTGATATAGCCGGAGTAATGCCAGGAAGCAAGGAATCCGAACCTTCTGAAGGACCTGCTTGTTTTCAGAAAACCGGAGGTCTTCTCCATAATCCTGTTTTTCATCTATTTTGAATTGAAGTTTTAGAAGAACTAAATTCCACATTAGGGGTGTAATAATTATATCTACTCCTTAAATTGCTTCTGTGGAGGAGCATTAGCAGTTATGCATTTTTTGTAGCCTTGGGTGTGGTTGTATTAAGCCAAGCTGAGCATTTACAGGAGCTGTAAGTTATGTCTACCCCGTTGCAAAAGGCTGTAAAGACGCAAATACTTTACTGAATGAGTAAGGCTTAAGCAAAGGAAAGCCTTATTCGTTTCACACCCCTTGAACTGTACATACAAACTCATCCATACAGTTTCTCTACTAGATGAAGAGACTACTGGTTGATGTTGTACCAACGAAGTCAGAAACCAAATTTATCTTTGATTTAATCTTCAAAGTGTCAATCCATCCATCCAATGTATTAAGTCAAATATACCCAGTGTCAATCCCTTTCTATAAATATGTTGATTGTAAGTTTATGTTATTATGAGAGAAGTATAAAAGCCTTGTCTGATCTCAATGGAATCTTATAGTTATTCAGAAGAAATTGAGACAGTAACTCCAAACTGTAAGTATTATACGTAGGAAGAATTTGCCAACAACTTCTCATGTATCTCTGAAGAAAATAATTTGTCCATTCTGTATTTAAATTCAAGAAGTCTGACTAAAAATTTTTGACAAATTAACCACTTTTCTAACTTCTATTGGTTCTTACAATTTTACATTTATTGCTGTAACTGAAACCTGGTTACTTGACAATTCTATCCCCCATCATCTCCACATACCTGGCTATAATATTGTTTTAAATAGTAGAATTGGTAGACGTGGGGGTGGGGTTGCCATCTATGGTCAGAAATAACTTCCATTATAAGATGAGAGAGGATCTCCATTCCTCGATTAGCTCTGAAGCTGAAACTATCTTCATTGAGGTAACAAACCTTCTTAAATGTAATGTTGTATTTGGTGTTGTATACAGACCACCTGATAAAAATGGTATACGTTTTCTAAGGAACTTGAAAATTGCCTTGAAATTATTTGTAAGGAAAAGAAGAAATGTTACCTTGCAGATGATTTTAACATTGATCTGAATGTAGATAATTATGTGACAAACTATCTGGTAAACACAATGTGCTCATACGGTTTTTATCATACCATTCATAAAAGTACGAGAGTGTCTGCTGAAAAGTCATCTTTAATTGATAATATTTTTACTAATTCACCTCATGAACATATTAAGTCCGGTGTGTTTACCTCCGATATCTCAGATCACTTTCCTGTGTTTTTAATTACGCGAGTATTTATAGTCTCTCGATTCTTGCCATGCTTTTAGGCTGCTTTCATGTCAATTTGTCCACTTATTTTTATCGTGTTTTGCTTCATAACTTTTTCTCACTTTTGGGGGGAGGGGGGTGCAACCACGCAATTTAATCTGTCGACTTGTATTGAATGCCAACATGTATATGAAATAACAGTTTTGACATCAAATACTTAGCTTACAAGATTTACAAAGAAGACTTTCTTTACTGCTATGCTCTCCTATGTCAGAAAGTAATTTATATGAACTTCCATTCTTTACTATTGATAACAATGATGAGTTCCGATCCTACTTGGCTGGATCAATTGATGTAGAAGGAACCTGGCCTGACTCATTCCATAATCAAGGTAACTTGAGCAGATATTTTAGCAATGAATCAATGTATTTTAGCATCGATGAGTTTAATCGTGTGGAAAAGGGAACATTTAGTGTTTTCCATCTTAATTGCCGTAGCTTAGTGAGGAACATTAATCATGTGACTGACTACCTGTCGTTATTAAGTCATAACTTTTCTGTGCTTGGTTTTACTGAAACTTGTCTCAATGACGACAGGTCGCAGGATATCTCTATAGACAACTACCATTTAATTGAAAGTCACCGTCAGACAAAAAAGAGGTGGCGGCGTTGCAATGTTTGTTAGTAACCAGTTTCAGTTTACGTCTCGTAGAGACCTTTCTTATTTCAATGTAGATATTGAATGTATTTTTGTAGAACTGCATATTCCTACATTGAAGCACAAAGTCATAGTGGGTGTGGTATATCGACCTCCTCACGGTAGCACTGCTAGATTTAGTGATTACTTGTATGATGTTCTCAACAAGATTTCATTAGATGGTCAGTACTGCTATGTAATGGACTACTTTAATATTGACCTTTGTAAGACCAACTCATCTGATTTTGTTAACAATATAGTCGCTTGTGGTTTCAGTCCCACTATCAACCAACCAACAAGAGTGACAAGCAGCTCAGCTTCACTCATTGACAACATAATCACAAATGTTAGCAGTATCGATTCCAAGGTTCACATTGACGTATCTGGTATTCTAGTCACTGATGTAAGCGACCATTTTCCAATTTTCACGAATTCATCTTTTCAAACAAAGCGTCTTAAGATTGAAGCAATCTACATCTGCAATTATGCTAATCGCAATATACAACTTTTTGTGTCACGTATTGAGTGTACTGATTGGCGAGATGTTTACCAAACTAAAGACACAAATTTAGCTTTCAACACTTTCATTCAAACTTTTCTCCATATTTACGATGCAACTTTCCCGATCACAGTATTAAACAAACACAAAAGAAAGAAAAAGGATTGGATTACAAGAGGCATTATCAATTCCATCAAAACTAAAAATAAGCTTTACAAGAGATATCTGAAGACTCCAACATCTACGAACCGAAAAACCTATAACAATTTTCGCAATAAGCTCAATCATGTAGTGATGTATAGCAAAAAGTATGTATTATACTGATATATTCAACAAATCTAAGCACAACAACGTACGTGGCAAAATATTAATGACATTCTACACAAAGGACAACCACAAAGTAGTTACCCTGGCGAGTTCATAAATGAGGACACCATGATTTCAGATCCAAACGCTATTGCTAATGCTTTTAATGACTTTTTGTAAACCTTGGTCCGTCTCTTGCATCCAAAATTCCACGAAATACACGCCTAAAGGAACTAATACCAGACTACAGGTCCAACTCATTCTTTCTTTCACCCATCAGTAAAGAGGAACTTGTCAGTGTTTCTTTAGAGTGTCTAAATCCCAATAAGACTGCGGGATGGTTTTCGGCCTCAGGTAGTTCGTAAAGTTATCCCGTACATTTCCGAACCATTGACCTACATTTTTAACTTGTCTTTCACTGTGGGAATCTTTCCAGACAAACTAAAAATCGCTAAATTTGTCCCCATTTACAAAAAAAAAGGTGATCAAAATCAGTTCCTCAATTACCGTCCAGTTTCAGTTTTGTCATGCTTCTCAAAAATTTTAGAAAGGCTGATGTTCAACAGAGTACAAACTTTTCTTGCTAAACACAATGTTCTCACAAACAGCCAATACGGGTTTCGTCAAGGTCACTCAACTGAACTTGCTCTTATTGAAGCCGTTGACAAATTTCGCAGTTCTATTGACAATAATAATACATGTATTGGGGTGTTTCTTGATCTTTCAAAGGCATTTGACACAATTGACCACGGTATTCTATTACAGAAACTTGATCGCTATGGTATAAGAGGTATTTATCTGAACTGGTTTGAAAGCTATCTCTCTGAAAGGTTACAATTTTCACCTTTAAACAATATAGAGTCAAAATTACAAACTGTAAGGTGTTGTGTACCGCAGGGCTCAATTCTTGGGCCCTTAGTTTTTATTATTTATATGAATGATATTTCTTTGGTTTCTAAGAAAGCAGAAGTTGTACTGTTTGCTAATGATAGGAATATTTTCTTCACTGGGAATGACCCATATCAACTTGAAAACAATGTTGTTAACAAACTAAGCCTCTTCTCTGATTGGTTCATAGCAAATAAGCTATCCCTTAATATCAGTAAGACAAATTTTATCGTTTTTAATAATACTCATCATAATGTTTTCAATATATCCATTAATGGGCAAAAGCTTGAACTTGCCAAAAGTGTTAAATTTCTCGGCGTCATTATTGACTGCAAGCTTACCTGGCAAGAGCATATCAATCATATTTCTTCAAAAATTGCCAAAGGAATCGGTGTAATTGGTAGATTAAGACATTTGTTGCCAAAAGGTATTCTCCGTACATTTTACCTTACTCTGGTGTATCCTCATCTAATGTATTGTTCCACAGTTTGGTCAGGTACAAAAACCTCCTACCTTCACAAGCTGGTTCTTTTGCAGAAAAGAGTTATTCGTTACATCTCTTTATCCGGACCCCGTGATCACACCAGCGAGTTGTATAAGTCCCTTAATCTCTTGAAACTGTTCGATATGATCAACCTTAACATTGCTTCATTCACCTATCGTTTCATGTGCAGCCTTTTACCAAAATCATTTTCAGAATTCTTCACCAAAAATTCTTTAGTCCACAACTATTTTATTCGCCAGTCTCATCTCCTACATACTATTGGTACCCGTAAATCATCTTCACAGTTGACATTACGCTACAGAGCTATACAACTGTGGAATTCATTACCTAATACATTAATTAACAGGCCAAGTATAAGTTCTTTTCGGAGAGGTTTCACCCAGTACTACATAGCTTTGTACTAATACTAAAGCACATCACTTACACTGTTTGAATGCATTCATTACATGTATGTTTTATAACAACGAATTTTGTTTGTAGAAAGCCGTGGTCTTTATTGGGGGGGGGGGCACGGGTTGAAAGGGGTGGGGTCTTAGAGGGAAAGTTTTGGTCCTTTTTTCTTAGTCTTTACTTTTGTTTAGTTAATTGTTTTTTTTTTTTCTGGTCTTTATATCTTTAAATCTTTGTTCTTTTTTTGCTTTCTGCGTTTCCGACTCAGCTACGTCAGTTACCTTTGTTTTGTAGTTATGGGGAGTATAACTCTCGACAAGCCCCTCAGGGTTTTAAGTTTTACTTCCTTCTACTTCATTATGATTTTGGTAATTATTATATTATGTATTGGTACTTTTCAATGATGTAGAAAAACAAATAAACGAAACGAATTAGCAAAATTGCTAGTTCTAGCGTGAAAAAGAATCCCTATTACAAGCATGGTACGCGTTCTCGAAGCATTGATCGGTTAAGGGCTCAGTTGTTAAACTCCGACTGGCAGAATGTCTTGTATTGTAAAAATGCACAGATAGCTTACGCCTCTTTCATAGAAACTATTTTAAATGCGTTTACCCGTTGTTGCCCTTTGAGAAAAGTTAAACATAGAATGAATGTTTGTAGATCACCTTGGATATCAGCTTCTATTCTCAAGTCTATTCATCGTAAAAATTCATTGTACACTAGGTGAAAAGAAAACCATACTCAGTATCGTAAAGATCGTTATACTAATAAGAATAATACAAGTCAAATTTGGAAAATTGTCAATAGTGTGTCTGGTAGCAATCAAACTCAATGTTAATGTAAGTAATTTAAGTCAGAAGGTGATAATCGATTAATTACTGATGATGTTGAAATTGTTAATGGCTTTAATAAGTATTTTTCATCGGTTGCGGAGTCTTTGTCAGACAAGTAACCACGTACAAACCTTGATCCAATGCATAAATTACGAAGTAGTAACTTGCAGATTTTGGAATATTTCCAACATCTACCTTTGAAGTTACCAATGTTATAAGTAATTTAAAGAGAGGAAAAAGCCCTGGTTACGATGGAATTAATAACACTATACCTAAATATGTATGTGATGTAATATATGTACCTCTCACTCATATCATTAATTTATCTTTTTCTACTGGCATTTTTACAACTGAACTGAAGATTGCTAAAATTGTCACTGTCTACAAAGCAGGGGATCCAAAGTTGTTTTCTTATTACAGACCTATTTCTGTGCTTCCTTCTGTCTCGAAAATCTTTGGAAACCTTGTCCATGTAAGACTGATGAATTTTTAAATAAATATGAAATTTTGACACCTTGTCAGTTTGGGTTCCGTAAAAACTATTTTACTTACATTGCGGCTGTAAACTTCTGTGATCAGATATCCCAAGGAATTGACAACAATCTTAGTTCAGTTGGAATATTTATTGATCTTTCAAAAGCCTTCGATACTATAAATCATCGAATTCGTCTTCAGAAGTTGTTTACGTACGGAGTGAGAGGATGTGCGCATACCTGGTTTACATCTTACTTAAGCAATAGGCCTCATTACGATACCCGAAACGGTGAAGACTCTTCTCATCTCCTAAGCAACATTGGTGTACCGCAGGACTCAATACTCGGTCCTCTCCTCTTTCTAATTTATATTAATGACATTAGTAATTCGTCATTAGATGCTCAATTCTATCTTTTTGCAGACGACACCACCGTACTTCTTCAAAACAGAAAATGACTACTGTGCTTAAAATGGCTCAGAAAGAATTCTCACACATTGTTGAATGGCTAAATTCAAACAAGCTTTCTCTTAATATGAATAAAGTTCCAAGTTCCAAATACTGAAAATATAATTCTTACTTTGAACAAAACTAGAGTCCCAGCAAGTCGCCACACAAAGTTTCTTGGCACTATTATTGATTGTTAATTTAACTAGAAAGAACATATTTCGTCTATTTGCAGTAAAATCTCCCGAATTAATGGTGTACTCAATAATCTAAAACATTTTCTACCCAAAGTACCTTTCTTCTACTTTACAATTCACTCATACTTCCACATGTTAATTATAATTTACTGGTTTGGGGGAATGCCAAAAAAGATTACCTACAGTCCATTTATTTGCTGCAAAAGCGTGTTGTACGGAACATTTGTAATGTATCTTTCATTCATCATACAGGCCCTCTCTTCAAATTTCTCCGTATTCTTTCTGTCTTCGACCTTTATAAATATCAGTTTGGTGGTTTCATGCATAATTTTATTCACAAGTTACCAAAATGCTACAGTAATTTTTATGTTCAAATTGGCATTATCATGATTATGATACCAGGAAAAAGCATCTACTCACTATTCTCTACTCTAGGACATGTCTCATCACGTCTCAGATTAGACACTCTGGAGCTGTTCTATGGAATTCCCTTCATGATCACGTTAAGAATTATATTTCCCTATACTGTTTTAAAGTAAAGTATAACAGCTTCTTCTCGACACTCCAAACATTGTTTAAGGGTGGGTTTTAAACCTTTATTGTTAGGATAAATGTTCCTTTGTTCCGCCTGTAATTTATTCTTATCTTTTCGCTTATTCTATATTATGATTCTTTTTTCAAGGGGGCAGGACTTAGTAAAAACATATCTGATTCCCTCTGGCTCCTTTCACCTTGAATGCTATTATGTTTTCTTAATATGCTGTTTGTAAATTAATGTTAATTGCTAGTATTCTGAGGTGAAAAAAATAAACTTGAACTTGAACTTGAAGACACGATGAGACTCTAGTCAGTGGCACGCTCTCACGTAGTTCCTGCTGTAGTACATTGTGGTGAGACAGAATTAACAAAAAACTATTCTAAGAGAAGAAACGTACTAATGTATCGTTTTGAAACCATATTAACTATTTATTGGTTGGGGTTCATCAAGACAGCATTTAAATTTATTTGCTTCTCACTGTATGCAGGCAACCACATTTACAACTACATGACAGTATGACTCATCGTTTTACATTTTCATTTCAGTTCAACAGGAAACGCATACAACATGATTATAGGAAGCAGACAGGGCCGTTCAAATTCCAAGGAACAGTACTGTTATTTTTACAAGTAAGACCTGTAGAACATTATGGATAAATATTTCATGATTTAAAATGTCTAGTTTTAGTTACTTTTTGCGAAAAGGACAAGTTCTTGGATTCAAACAGACACCCATTTCCTGCAGATACTGGGTGATAAATACATAAAACAGTTACTAGCAATACTCTCTTGTCTCATAAATCCACTTCAGTTGTTAATCCTTTTCTTCCCCATTTCGGGTCTGATTTATTATATATAATTTATTTAGTCGTACATTCAGTCATCTGAAATTTGTCAAAATGTTTATATGTTAATCATTGTTTGGTATGAGACTAGACAATTCACTTCTCTTGAACTTAATGCAAGAAAGAACTAATATTCTGCATTCTACGGGGATATAGATAGGCCCTACATTTTCTTCTATGCTTAATAAAATTTCCTCCTTACTCCACACCCAGGGTTGGTGCAGGATGGCAAAGACAATTTTGTTTGAGAGTGCAATTTCGTGCAAATTAAAACATAAGAACTTCAACAATTTTCCCACACCGGCGATCCATTTAAGATTAACGCAGAACTGTGAGGTGATCGCTATGTGTTACGATGTTTTTTATCTCTGTGCGTCGACATCTTGGCGTTTAGAGTAAAGTGGGTTATGAGGATGGGTAGAGCTAGGGGTTAGGTGAGGGTCATGTTCGGAAAGGGGCTAAAAAAGAAAAGACTTATCCCAATATGTCTGTGATATAGCAAAGAAATATATATATATATATATATATATATATCATTTCGCTCTCAGGTCCACGGGCGACGATTTTTTTTTCAATATTGGGGGCATGATCCCATTTTCAAATAGTCTACTGTGTAAAAAATCAAAATCAGTGTACGATTTCTAAGTATTGGAGGACATGTTCTCCCGCTCCCTCCAGGATCGCCGCCATGGTCAGGTCACATATGTGCATGTATAAAATACCATCAGAACATAGAGGTGTTGAAACTCACAAATTTTGGAACACAGAGGTGTGCCTGAATTGCTGTGACAAATCTGCGGTTTGTTTGTGATTATCATCTAAAGCGCGTTTGGGAAACCCATTTTTCACTTGAGTCCGAACCAAGGTAGGGCTGACAGAGATCGACGGCCTTGCGCTTGTCATGCACTCCTTTTTATGTGCAGCAAATTCCTGAATTCATCATTACTAGCAAATATTTTAAATAACTGTATTATTACCGTTTGGTATCAACTGGTTTACAGGGCGATAGACAAATAAACCATAATGCGCATTGTTAGCACATTATAAGTATGTTCTGGTGACTACATTTGATATTCGAAATATGCAGTAAACTTCTCTGTATAAGGCAGTAAAAATCCCGTCGTGATAGCATGTTGCAGTTAGAAGATACAAATTTTTTGAAAAAATGCTAGTTGCAGCTCCCGCAATGCTTCACGAAAACCATATCATGTCATCTGGGCTAATTGATCGGATATAGTTTTGTATTTCTTTTATAATGTTTGATAATGTTGATGAAATATTTAGTTAGCTATAACATCGATATGGAACAGCTGGTAATGAGATCATTCGAAACAGAAAAATATCCAAACATTCTAAACATTATCAAATTTTAAGGACAAACAAGATGTTCAGCTGTAAAGAATATCAAAATGCATCTATGGTAATTTGCCCACTTTGCATCACATTGTGTGACGTTCAGAAATCCTGGAGTGATTTCTGGACGAAAGTAACTAATCTTTGAAAAGCGATATCTTGAATCAGAAAATGAAGTTTGGGCATGGGGTCACTGGACGAAATGTAGTGCAAATATTTCTCTTTCATATATGACCCAAACAAAATGCCACCCGATTATGCCTTTAATAGTTCGAACATGCTGTGACGTGTAAAGTATCATTCATTGGAATAGAGTAGTTTTATTGGAACTTTCAAAGTTTAAAATCCCCCTTTTCCACCCTCTTCCCTTACAACTCGTATGGACCTTATGCACGGACGTCACGCGAAGTTAGTTTGAGGTAAACAGTGAAGCCCACTGCACGCAAGACGTCGACTTCATACGCGCAGGTAGTAGACTTACTCTTTTGCCCGAACGGTGAACAAACCACTTGTCTGCATTTGTTGATGTTAGTTGCAATTATACCCGCTTACCTTTACCGGGACGCACTTCTATTCTGTGAGGTCATATGCATAAGGTCTAAACTATATTGCAATATAGTATGTACCACATTACTATTTAGCAAAAACATGGCATGTAAACTCCTCCCACTCCCACTCACCCTGAGAAGTTGTTGATTTCTTTTCAATGCACTACCCCTTTAAACTGCCGTAATTTAAGTACAAGCTTGCCCTTTTTACATTTGTCACTGTTTTCTGTTAATAAGGAAATCAGTTTTTCAAGTTCTCGATCAAAATGAGTATCCTGACTACAACGACGACTTCGAGCGACCTCCCTTTAACGTGCGTTTTCGGGATAAAGGTTAGTTTTATTGTTTTTAATTGCTTACTTAGGAACCTGCAAGGTCTGCTCTACCATGGTATTATTTGTACATGCATTGATCGGTAAATGTTCAAATTTTGCAAGTAGCATAATTTCAAAGTCAAAATGTGGCCCAACATCTAAGAATGTTAAAAACGTGCGTTGTGGACAAAAATATTTATGTTCGTGTAGTCTTTCCCTAAAAGCCTTCTATCCTGAATTTGTATGTTTTTTTTTTCTATTAACTACTAAAGGTGACGGTAAGGAATTCGTCGCATCTGGACTTCATGCAAAGCCAGATGATGCTGTTAAGGAGATAGATCGTATGATTGACGTGTATACTCACATTGAGAATACGCTAGGAACTTCGGTAAGTGTTACCGTGCCATTAATCTTGCATTGACAAATTACCCTGCCCCATCCAGTGACTTAATTTGAAGGTGGTTAGGGGCTGGGATGAAAGTGTTAAGTCCTCGGTCAATCCCTCAGTGACAACTATCCAGTACATCAAATTTAGACGTATTTTCCCTGCACTAAAGAAGCCACAGTAGCGATAATTCTATTCCGTAAAGATGTCTGCAAACATTGCAATGGCAAATCTGCAAAACCCTCCTCTTATTCCCTTTCTCCCTTTATATACTGTTTTATCTACTGTATAGGAAGATGAGATATTGTACTTTGCCTAACGGTCCGAAATGTGAAGCTGTGTGTACATGTGGCCACGGATATCTGGTATCTGGATGTATGCGAGAGAGAGACAGAGAGAGAGAGAGAGAGAGAGAGAGAGAGAGAGAGAGAGAGAGAGCACGTGGCTCACAAATTCTTTCAAGTTCAAACCACCATGACATCTTGTGCATTCGTAATTTATGACTTTATAGGTCAAAAATAGAGATGAAAAGTCAAATTAGCAACAATATGGTTTTAAGCCATAACGTTAGCAAAAAGTGAAATGCAAACTCCTCAATAAACCTGAAAGCCATCAAATAACGACTTAGAGAAAAGAAGGGTGTATCTGATCATAAAACTCGAGCATTTGCATTAATGATATGATGGGTCAAACGAAATTGTGTCTAGTCATTATATGCTAGCTAATATGTTGACCAAACTACATCAACCACAATATAAAGAGGTGAGGGATATGAGATATGCAACTCCATGGATATCCTCCCTGCTACCCCGTCTCCTCATATAATGTAAAGGAAGATAAAATAGTGTTCTTCACCTACTATCAGAAATTTTAGGCTGTATGTAAGCTTGTGTCTGTGTGTGGGTATGTTTGCAGTGCTGAGCCAAAAGGTGTGTCACGAAACCCTAACCCTTAGTCCGATCAAGTTGAATCTTGGTGGGTAGGTACCTGCATGACCGTGCGTTGGGGTGCTGGGGGCGGCCGCCCCAACAAATGTCAAAAACCTGACTACGTCGGGCAGATATTTTGTCTCAATCGGGCGGAAAATTGGGCAGTTAAATTAGGTCTTGAGTCGGGCAAAAATCACCACCCTCCCTGAGAAAAACAGTCTAGTACGGCCATGGGTACCTGATCATGAAAACTTTTGCAAGCGTCATTGACGAAGCCCTACGTCAAAGGTCAAAGTCAAATAAGGAATAGGTAGAGTTAGGTTTTCTCCATTTTATGGAAAATTTGGATTCTGGTTAAGTTCAAATGTGGAGAATAGGGTGCATGACCATTAAAAGTATGCACGATCAACGATTTTCACAGGAGGGCAAAGGCAAAGGTCAACTAATCTAACATTGTTTCTCGTCTATATCAGCTTGTCAGTATGTGGAAAGCGTCATCCACAAAATAGGTATAAAATTGAAGTTGAGTTAAATGAGATTTCTATCGCCTCCTTGTTCAGTTTATTACAAACTTCCTTGTATCTCCATAATCAACTTAATCATAGCCTGATCACGCCATCATAGAATATTCCAACATCCCTTAGCGAAGCAAGTCATTGAGAGAAAAATCTTTTAATGATTCTTCAATTTCTTTAATTTTACAGGATGTTGTAATGATGGGTGACTTCAATGCTGACTGCAGCTACGTAGGCTCTAGTGACTGGTCATCTATTAGCCTTTGGACAGACAGTAGGTTCAATTGGTTGATCAACAACTACGCCGATACCACAGTCAGTAGTACTGACTGCGCTTACGACAGGTGAGTCTTAATTAATTATATAGGAGGCGAAATCTTTTGAAAAGGGAAAGAGCGGCACACATCAAAATTTTGCGTCCATGACTCTCTTAAACCCCTGTTGAAAATGTGATAGACTACTCTTATAAGATATACATTATAATCTTAGTCTATGCCAGGAGGAAATCCGGGATGTCAGGGGGGTCAATCCGTATTGAAGTGTGGACACACATGACCAGGCTCGTAGTCAGATTTTTTTTCCGGGGGTGAAGCGGTAAATTCTTCGAGGGAGCGAGGCAAAGCGACCGAGCGCGCTTGGGCGCGAGGAAGGGGGGGGGAGGGTGTGGGACCGGTGACCCCCTCCCACGGTGAGAAGCTTTTGTGTTTTTTAATGCAAAATATGTGATTTGGTGCATACTTTATATGGTAATTTGTATGCATAAGGAGACATATTAATATGTATTTTATGAAATATTTTGTAGGAATAACAATGTAGAAATCAAATACACACATATTGCTGGCAAATAATTTATCATTCTACAAGTATGCAAAATCACATAACAGCTTCAAGCTATCAAGCCCTTTTTTTTAAAAGGGCGTGTCTTTTTATAGGCCCTTCCCTGTGTTCCCTCTTTGTGATGACTGACGTTGTCCTATTCTAATAAGAGTTAGGATTCCAAACACTGGCATAGCCAGGATTCTTGTTTGGAGGGGGCCAACTTAGGGGCCTGATCGCGGCCTGGCGTGTCCCCCTCCCCTTTGAGAATTTTTGAATATTTAAGTACCCTCAGATGCAATCTGGTACAACATTTTGCATCACTTGAAGCCAATTTTTGTCTTCCATTAACACTTTTTTCAGAGTTTGATGGGTAGCATGACCCTCTGCCTCCCCTCTGTCTACGCCAATGATTCCAAAGTGATCTGCTAGTTGAAATACACGGATTACAGGGAATAACTTCAAAATGTTATTTAAATCATGTCCAAAAATAGCTGAAACCACGCTCCGCAGCGTTGATCATTGTCAGAGGTCATGGACCCCAACCACGCTCGTAGCTAGGGTCATATATTTTGGGTGTGAAGGCCCTAGCTGGATGTTTTTCCAACAGAGTGACGGCGTGGAAATTGCACTTGGTTGTGCGCTCTGCGTTTTTTATACAGCTGTGGTGATCCTTCCCTTGTCACGACATAATGATGTCGTCCTGGGGGAGGGATCTTTCGTAAATTTAAGGTTGCTTAGATGCAAAATGGTACTATCTTAGGTTTTGGGGGGGGGGGATTTGATCGAATACGTTTTCAACAGCCTTCCTGAAGCCCCCCTTTGGCTACTTTTTTGGCAGTTTTTCGGAAAAAATAACTGCGTTGAGTCAACAGAAACTTTCCTGGACTATTATGAAAATTTTCCTTACCTTCATTGTACATTATAAAAGGGCACCTAAGGCTGGCAAATGCCTGTATAGGACCTCCTGGAAGCTCTGGATCAATTATATAAATGAGGCGATGGCGTAATGCTTATTACCTGACATCCAAATGGTAATATAGATTATGATGCTACGCACTTTACATCTATCGTATTTTCGCTAATTTTGAACGAAAATCCAGACGAACAGCTTCCAGCAATGGAAAATCGGCAGGAGGGAGAGAATAGGCGCAGTAAGGTGATGTTAGACTTCCCTGATAGGTGTAACAGAAGGTGTGAAGGACTAACAAGCGCGTTTTTTTTTTCTTCGTAAGTGTATTAGCAAACACCATCCATACCGATAATGGCTTCGCGCTAAGCGCTCGGTAAAAGTTTTTAAAAAATGTATAACGGCAACAACGTGCTTTAAAGTTCCAGTCTTCCACATCATGCTTACAAATTGAAAAAAATGAAAACGAGAATTCCACCAGATTGTTTGAAGTCTTTTACAGTTATATTTAAGTAATTACTTTCTTTTTTCTAGAATTGTGACAGCTGGATCCCTGAACTTTTACTCAGGAAAAGTTTACGAGTTTGATAAGGAACTGAGTCTCGAGACTTACAACGTAAGTACCCGAATTGATGTATGTATCTCAAATTTTGTAGGAAGGTCTCTGCCATTTACCATTAGAGAGAGAAACCACACCTTGGCCAATAACTTTGCTAAAGGGGAGGGGGGGCAGGACCTACTTTTCTTGTGATAGCTGGCATGAAGAAAGGGGTAAATTCGGAAGTTTTACCTTTCGCTTTCATAAGTTCTTGAATTATTAAGCGACAGTGGAATCTGGAATATTTATCTCTTGGTGTAAAATTTGTGTTTAAGATTGTACATTTTCAGCCATTCTATCAGGCGCGTAGCTACGGAGGCTTAGGGGGCCTAAGCCCCCCCCCCCCATGTTTGCTAGGCCCCCAAAATTGTTTGTGTTCTAATAAAATGCGTACGAATTAAGGACGACGATCAATGCCGTGACCCCCTCATTTGATGCCTAGTCCCCCCTCAAAATTTCATCCTAGCTGCACCCCTGCTTTCTTTTTACTAAACGTTATTGCCTTACAGAAAACTCTTTAAGAAACAGTCCAATGTATGTTTAAAAGTGTACTTCTCAGGTTATACTCGATCTATTTCAAGGCCAAAGATATTTTATGCATAAAACATTTGCCAGTTAGAGATCAAAAATGGTTATTTTCCCTAACCAACTTTTTCTTCAGGACGGCTGATCGCCCTTTTCCCAGATATTTCACCTGTCCTTTTTTTTTTCTAAAGAAAGAGGTAGTAGACCCATTCGTCTATGTTTATCTGCTCAGCAGATAGAAAATATTGAAAGAAAAAGGGCCTCGTATATTCCTACGATTAAGATGCTTCTCGACACCTCCTGTCTTCTCGTTACCACCTGTCTAAATTTTCCCAAGCCAAAACTTGAAGAAAAACACATCACTTTTAAAAAATTCCACTCAATTTCTATTGAAGCTTCTCAAAGCGATGTTGCGCAAAGCCTAACAGAACTCATGGACATAATCAATCGGATTCCTTGACTCGTTCATATGACCGGAACGTCTCACGGGTCATTGACATGCTTGCACCTAAACGTACCAAAACTGTATTAATGAAACCTGCCGTGGTACAACGATAAAATAAATGATCCAAAACGTGAAAAACGCAAAGCAGAGAGAATATGGAGACGCACGAAAACTGACACTGATTTTCAAACGTACAAATCTAAACTCAATGAATACACGAGCAAACTAAATCAAGCCAGACGTGATTTCTACTCTAAAGCTATATCTGACACGCAAGGAAATTCGAAGAAATTATTTCAAATTATGGATAAAATACTCGATCGTAAACCGGCTTCCCCCACAAGGACGCAGAGATTCTTGCGTGTAATTTTGGAGAATTTTTCACTGACAAAATCAACAAAGTTAGACAGTAGTTAGATACTCAAAATGTAATTAATCTACCTGATTTCGCAAGAGACGTACCTGTTTGGTCTACATTAAACACCCTCTCTGAGGATGATATTCGCAAACTCGTTCTTAAGTGATCCTTTACCGACGTGGTTATTAAAAGAAAATATCGATGTCTTCCTGTCGGGCCTGACAAAAATTGTGAATATGTCTCTTCAAAATGGTCAGTTCCCCACGGATTGGAAGCAAGCTATGGTCAAACCACTTTTGAAGAAACCTGGACTTAACTTATTCGAACTATCGTCCAGTGAGCAACTTGTCTTTTGTTTCAAAGTTGATTGAATGAGCTGTTGTTGACCAGATGATCGAGCAGAGTAATAGATATAACCTTCTATCAACATGCCAGTCGGGCTTCCGCCCCTACCACAGTACGGAAACTGCCATCTCAAAGATTCACTCTGATGTGTTACTGCAATTGAATAACAGAAAGTGTGTCGTGCTTGTGCTCCTCGATCTTAGTGCGGCTTTTGACACAATTGATCACCACATGCTTCTTGATTCTCTTACCCGACGATTTGGGGTGGAAGGCACAGTGCTCGACTGGTTCAAGTCTTATTTGCTACATCGTCAACAGATTGTCATGATAAATAATGAACGGTCAAAACCATTCCCAGTGAGTTTGGTGTGCCACAAGGATCTTGCTGTGGACCTCAATTGTTCACATGGTACGCCAGTTCTCTGTTTGACGTTGTTGCTGCTCACTAACCAAGTATACACGGATATGTAGATGATCGTAGCATATACCTTAGTATGAATGCGGGTGACCCCACTGACGTAAGTGATTCGATCGCAAAGCTTGAAAAGTGTCTGAAAGATGTCAAGAACTGGATGGCATTCAATAAACTAAGAATGAATGACTGTAAAACGGAAGTAATTATATTTGGTTCAAACCAACAATTGTCCAAACTTAACATTGAAAATATTATTGTTGGCAATACCCCTGTTAAAATCTCATCGTCTGTAAAGTACTTAGGAGCTTGGTTAGATCAAGGTCTTTCTATGTCTGATCATGTCAATAGTAAGTGTAAAACTGCTTATTACCATCTCTATAACATTAAACAGTGTGCTAAATTCCTGAGCAAGCCCGCCATCATTACTCTTGTGAATGCACTGGTTCATAACTGTATCGACTATTGTAATATTTTGCTAACTGGTATTTCGAAATGTATGTTGTACAAGATACAGCGTATGCAAAATTACGCTGCCAAACTAGTTGCTAACAAGAATAGGTGATTCCCATCCTTAAGCTTGCTAAAGGAGTTGCACTAGATCCCAGTGCTCTATAGAAATCGATTCAAGATATTACTTCTTGTATATAAAGCCCTACATAATATGGCACCACTCTACCTTGCTAATATGTTCTCCTTTAAGAAAACAAAATATGTACTCAGATTCGAGACCACTCTCTATCTGGTTGTTCCTAGATATAGATCCACGTTTGGTGAGCGCGCGCTAGCTGTCCAAGGCCCTAAGTTATGGGATAAACTGCCCCCTTCAGTTAAGTCAGCACTCTCTCTGGAACATTGTCAGTCCTTATTAAAAACCTACCTATCTAACTGTGCCTTTGATGGTATCTGATAGATCAAATTAATCTTTGTTTTTCTACTTTATTTTGTAAGGCGCATTAGAATAATTATTTTAAATAGTGCGCCATATAAATATCATGAACTTCACATTTAATAAAAACTTGAACTTATGTAGAAATTCATTCGTATTCGGTATTCCAGCACACATTTTCTTTTGAAAAATGTAGTACTTCATATCAAAAGTAAGAAAATTAAAAATTCTTCAATAGGCGGATTAAACTGTGCTCTTCTTAGACACTCTTAAGAATTTTATTCTCCTTTTAAAGGACTTTGAAAAGACTTCCGGACTGACAATAAATTTTGCTAAGTCAACCATTTTCCCTCTAAGTCCCCTGTCTTCTCGGAGACCCCAATTTATTGATGCGTACGAGTTTACATGGACTGTTGGCCCAGTAACTGTACTCGGCGTAGTAGTTTGCAATGATGGTGACAGTCTCTTCCTACTCAATTTTATGCCTAAATTATCCAGACTAAAAGACGTATTAAACCTTTGGTCCTGTCGTAATCTTACTTCAATTGGCAGATTGGTAAGATTGTTTTGGTGAAAACTTTTGCGCTGTCACAGTTAGTCTACTTATTTCAATACTTACCAAATCCTCCTAATCAATTTATTAATCTCCTAGAGAGCACCATTTTTAAGTTCATTTGGTCAGTGAAACCAGACAAAGTAAGTCTTATAACAATGATTTATTCTATTTCGAATAGAGTTTTGAATGGTACTCTTATTAAGAGCTTTATTGATGGGTTAAAGTGCTCTCTCCTTAGATAAAGCGTTATTGTGATACTAACGAGGGTTTCTGGAAAAAATGTTTCAGTTTCTATCTAACAAAGTACGGCAAAACGATTTTATTTTACTGTAATTTTAAGTGTAATGACGTTTGCACTAATACCGCTTTTGTCAATGACGTGCAGGCTTAGACCTCCTTCTCCTTTTGTAAACCCCACCAAGGACTTTAAAAATCAAATAATTTGGAATAATCATAGTATTTACATTACAAATAATATTATCTATTAAAAATCCTGGCATGACAAGGCAATTATGCATATTTATGATCTACTAGATATAGGCAACTCTTTCTTAAGTTTTGCTGATTTTAAAACGAAATTTCGCATAAAATGCCCTTTCACTGACAATGGTGTTACACACGCTATCCCTTCGCATTGGAGGAGGTCACTGAGTACCGATGTTGATAATGGCGACATTCTTCTGATTGACACAATTCGGAATATCAATTACTTTTCCCGTTTTGTTTACAGACAGCTCATTCAAAAACTTGTAGCTGTTCCTAAGTCAATTGTAAAATCATGGAATTCATTCTTCGATCTTGACGATTGTGTCTGGAGTGTCATCCTTCAAGCCCCTTTTCAGTTATTAAGAGAAACTAAGTTAAAATATTTTCAATTCCGTTTGCTTCATCACATATTAGGCAGGAATTATTTACTTCATTTAATGAATAAAATGGAAAATCCTCGTTGCACTTTTTGTGGGCAAAAGGATGAAACTTTAGATAGCATTTTTTTGGGAATGTCAGTATGTTTCTAATTTTTATCTTCATATAGAAGAATTAATTTTTGGCAGGCAATTTCTATTTTCAAAGTCAGATACTTTTTTGGTTATCAACTACTTCAGAATTGTTAGGAAGTAGTAACACCCGTTTATGATATTTTCCCTTAGGTCCTTCTCTCGAAGCTGTGCATATATATATATATATATATATATATATATATATATATATATATATATATATATATATATATATATATATATATATATAGGTTTATACATTCGATCTTGAATTGAAACCAATCCTAGATAGAGCTTAGCCCTTATCAAAGAAGGAAAGGTTGAAAGAAAAGCACCAGAGAGGAAAACTAAGCAGCACTGGAACTTGAACTCGTGCGGTCAACGGCTTTCGCGGCCGTGCCTAGAACCACCAGCCAATGCAGCTTCTGATTTCCAGACGAGACAACAGACTTCTTATACCAGCGAGCTCAGTTTCTCTCTCCTTGTTACCATGACTTATTAAATATTCATTCCCGCTTCAGGGATTTCCATGGTAACAAGGAGAGAGAAACTGAGCTCGCTGGTATAAGAAGTCTGTTGTCTCGTCTGGAAATCAGAAGCTGCATTGGCTGGTGGTTCTAGGCACGGCCGCGAAAGCCGTTGACCGCACGAGTTCAAGTTCCAGTGCTGCTTAGTTTTCCTCTCTGGTGCTTTTCTTTCAACCTTTCCTTCTTTGATAAGGGCTAAGCTCTATCTAGGATTGGTTTCAATTCAAGATCGAATGTATTAACCAATTACTCTTCGACCTACCCATTCTAACTTCGATCTACCAATCTCCACTTATATATATATATATATATATATATATATATATATATATATATATATATATATATATATATATATATATATATATATATATATATATATACATACATATATATATATATATATATATATATATATATATATATATATATATATATATATATATATATATATATATATATATATATATATAAACACAGAAACTGACGAATAACACGGTACGAGGACTGTTACGAAACTTCATAATGCAGAAAGTTTAATAACTAAAACTAGAAGTTCCTGTAGATCTACCCAATTACCCTGAAGACCGCTATTAAAAAGTAGACGTTTCGGATAGATCTGCTATCCTTTACTCGTAATCCGAGACTCCCTAACCTTAGGTCCATTATAAACAAACATTTTCACATTTTACAGCTTTCCCCTAATCTGATGAATGTCCTTCCCAGTCCTCCTCAGGTTATTTACCGTCAACCAGGAAACCTACAGTCTCACTTAGTTAGGACAAAATTGGTAAAAAAAACGTCAGGAGTGTACACAAAGGTTGTTATAAGACCCATTTTAAGAACTGTGTCACTTGTAATGTCCTACAGGAAACTGACAAAGTTTACAGCAATGCTACCGGAGAAAGGTTCACCATTTTTAGTAATATAACTTGCACGTCGATAGGGGTGGTTTACTTAATCAACTGTAAGGACTGTGGGAAACAGTACGTGGTGAAACGGGGGTGAATTACGTGTTAGACATCGTGGCCATAGACAAGAAATAAGAAAAGGTAATATTCCGCTGGGCCAACACTTCCAAACCTGTAACAATTTTGAATTAATCGGGCTTCAATCGCTTTGCAAACGCTTCCAAACATAAACGGGAGGCCATAGAGCTAAAATGGATTTATAGACTTGGTAGCCTTTCTCCAGTGGGCATCAACGTAAAAGATGTGCGTACGGTGAGATAATCCTCTCTTTCAACTTTTCAACTTTGCTTTGGTTCTTTCTTTCTTTTTTTTTTGAATTTTTGGTTTGGGCTAAGTCTTTGTTTGTATCATGGCCTTATTTGGAGCAGCTATGTTCAGGACTTTTTGTATTATTCGTTATATAGTGACCAAGGATATCAAATCTATCCGAAACGTCTACTTTTTAAGAGCGGTCTTCAGGGTAATTGGGTAGATCTACAGATCTATAGATGTCATATTGGTTGGCGTGTGATGGCAACATAGAAAAGAAAGCAAACTCCGGAAAAAACAGATACATACATGACAACTGATATATTACAAGCGAAAACACAAAATATGCTCGAAATATTTTGTTTTTGTTTGTAATATATCAGTTTGCATGTATGTATCTGTTTTTTTCCGGAGTTTTCTTTCTTTTCTATATATGTATGTATATATATATATATATGTATATATATTTATTATGGTTCAGAGTTCTGTGTAGCGGCTATGTGAAGTGAAAAGGCTATATATATATAAATATATATATATACATATATATAGATATATATATATATATATATATAATATATATATATATATATAATATATATATATATATATATTATGGTACAGAGTTCTGTGTAGCATGGAAATAGTAACAAGAAAATGTAGGCAAATAAATTAATACTGATGCTATGGTTTAAAATTGTAATTGCCAACGCTCCGGATATTGAACCCTTTTACAAGGGCGACTAATTTTACCTAATATGTAAAATGGTTCAGTACCCGAAACGTTGGCAAATTACAATTTTAAACCATAGTATGAGTATTATTTGTCTACTCTTCCATATATATATATATACATATATATATATATATATATGTCGATATATATATAGATATATATAGGTCTATATATATATATATATATATATATATATATAATATATATATATATATAATATATATATATATATATTTCTCTAATTCGGCACTTAGGGGGAAAGTTGTTGTTGAAAAGTCGACCTTAAGGGGAAAAAAATTTCGGGTGAAATATTAGTTTCGCCTTAACGTTTCCACACACTTTTTCTATAGGAATACGTAAACTTACAAGGGCGCCCTCTTAGATTTACAAACTAGATGCCATTACTTCAAAGTTGTCAAATTTACGGACACCTAGCTGTTAACACGAACGGATGGCTGCCCATTGAAATAACGTTAATTATATTTTTAGACGTTAGGGCGAATTTATTTCTTATGTATTTTATTATCTTTTTTTCGCCCTATGTACAAGCAGATATAACAATTTCCCCTTAAGGTGGGAATTAGCGTTATATATATATATATATATATATATATATATATAACGCTAAAACCCACGGTAGGGGGAAAAATTTTAGAGGGCGCTAGACACCCTTTCGAAAAGGCGAAAAAAAAACAATAAAATACATAAGATTATATTTCGCCATTTGGTAGAATTTGAAAAACAGATATACAT
Source organism: Holothuria leucospilota (assembly GCA_029531755.1). Classification (NCBI taxonomy): domain Eukaryota; kingdom Metazoa; phylum Echinodermata; class Holothuroidea; order Aspidochirotida; family Holothuriidae; genus Holothuria; species Holothuria leucospilota. Next base: position 53,641,363 of record CM055971.1, read on the forward strand.
CAACGTTATTTCAATGGCCCACCAATTGTACGTGTTAACAGATACGTGTACGTAAATTGGTCAACATTGAAGTAATGGCATATAGATTATGTAGTGAAAAGGCCATTACCATCCGTTTACGTATTCCTATAGAAAAAGCGTGTAGTTTCGTTAAGTCGACCTGATTTTTTCCCCTTATAGACGATTTCCCCTTATAGGCGGGTTTTTTCATACGATATTTCCCCTTAATCCCAAATTAGCAAAATATATATATATATATATATATATATATTCACATATATATATATATATATATATATATATATATATATATATATATATATATAATATATATAGGTAAATGAGAAGCTTGGATAACAACGATGTTCCGGTGTATGTCCAGGATCCAGGGGATTCACAGCATTTTAGTTAAAAGTTAGGTAAAACTTTAAAATGATAAAACTAGAACAGCAACTGAACACACAAAGATAAAAAGACACCCTGCATCGAGAAGCTTTCGGCTGTTTTATTCAGCCTTCATCAGCTCGAATGAAGCAGATAAAATAGGTTCAAAAGTCTACCTATAAAATTCTAAAAGATTTGCAAATACATACAAAGAATAAAAGCAGCCAGCACAAACTCAGGACAGTATGAAATAAAGCTTAAAATCACTGGGTGGATAAATAGCAAGAGAAAGAGAAAAAAAAGGGGCCGTATGCACAAAAAATCCTTATCTTAAGTGGAAAATCCTCCTTAACTTCCTAAAAGAAATCTTAGCTAAGGGAACTCCTTAAGTGGTATGCACAAAGCACCTTAAGAGTTTCCTTAGCTAAGAATTTTCTCAAAGGATAAGGAATTCCTCAACTCTGAAGGATAATCTCTTATGTCTAGAACAATGTTTAGCCTGTGCATTGACCAATAGAATTCATTGTTACAATAGCTCAACACTGGGGAATTCATGGGGAATCACCGATTTTAAGGAATCCTTTACTTGAAAGTGAGCAAGTACATGGGTGTGTAATGTATACACCATACAATGTGGAAGGGCTATCAACATGGCAGCTAAACAAAGAGGGCCGAAGTGGAGTTGTGAGGAGAAAGAGGTACTTGTTGAGGAATTCTTGAAGCAGAGGCACATCCTTAGGGGACGATTCTCCACTAAGATCACATCACAAGCTTTGATTGTTCGCTGTCCTTGGGGAGGGATAAAGGGAGGGGTGTCCCCTTTTTGCTTTTGGAAGAGGACTGAGATGCGTAATGGTGCTATATTTGAAACATTTTGAAGCATTTAAACATGCATGACGTCCAATTTAGGTGAGGGAGAGCGCACCCGCTGCTCGGCCAGACTCGTTCAGACTGCTTTTGATTTTCCCCGACTAGCTAATTTTCCCTCGACTACTTACAAAGGTGGGGGAGCCACTCCCCCCTCCCATCGCGCAGGCTACTGGTCGACATTCATAATAGGAGAAAGGTTTGATGTTCATAATGGGAAAAGGGGTTCGAAATACGTAATACAGTATTAGAAAAGGGTTCCACATTCAAGATGGGAACAGTTCGATTATGAGTATCGAACCCTTTTTTCGATTGTGAATATCGAACCTTTTTGCGATTATAAATAACGAACCTTATTTCTTATTATAAGTAATAAATCCATATTTCAATTATGAAAAGCAAACGTTTTTCATTTTGACTATCGAACATTATTTCGATTATGAATATCGAACTTTTATTTTATTATGAATAGCGAACCGTCTTTTTTCAATTATGAATAGCGCGGACTTTACAACTAATGAACCTTTTTATTCTTCGCTAGAAATCTCACAAATTCGTTTATGTCTCATGAGAGCATTTGTAACCCAGTGAATGATTCGACAAGTAGTACTCTGATGAATTCACAGGCCCAGGTTCGATTCCCAGGTCGAGTTATACAAAAGATTCTAAAAATGGAACCAACTGCCATTGTAAGCAATGGGGGTAGAAAAACAATCCAGTACCCCAAAACTGGAAAAAAAAGAAAGTCGAGGTTGCCCCTCGATTAAATCAAAGAGTTATAAGTTGAAGCGTAAAAACCTGTTTAGATAACTACCCGATGTGTTCTAAATGTATCTGCAACAACCTGTTGAGAGTTCCAACAAGCGTAGGGTCCTCAGGCTTCTGTTAGTGGGTGGTTCAATATTTTCAGCCAGAAGATCCTTAATGAAAAGTATCCCAGCTCTATCCAAACGAAATCGCTGGTATATCTCATGTTCGGGGTAAAAATCCAAAGGATTTTCAAGGTTGCGGTATATTCTTGGTCTCGGGACTGCCCTTTCCACTTCGTCCACTTCATCCACTTCGTCCACTTCCCGGTAAGCAACAATAAGAGCCATGCAGAAATAATGTTGTTCCACACTTTGACTTGGTCAAAGCCATGCACAAATGAACCCCACTGTGTTGTACAGTCACTGAATTTAAGGACAAAATTCCCACTTAAGAGATTCGAAGAGGTACCTTAAAGTTAAGGAGATATTTGGGAAAATTCTCATCTTAAGATGCTTTGTGCATACCACTTAGGTTAAGGATGATCACTTAAGGAAATTCTTAAGGAAATTCTTAAAAAAATACACTTAAGATGTTTTGTGCATACGGCTCCAGAAGTTTAAAACCAGCTGTAAACATGCTGCACTAAAGTTAAGATAATCCTCAAAAATATGGTTAAAACCAACGGTAGCTGAAGGGGGCCTGGAAGGTGCATAGGAGAAGAACATTACGCATAGGAAACCACCAGAATGAGTAAAAGAAAGTTACCCTGAAATTTACCGTAGGTAGCTGATTCTTTTGGAAGAATTAAATTCCTTCCGTTTGTTTAGGCCTAGGGGGAATAGGGTATTCAATTGGGCAAGCCAAAAACCTTCTCTTTTAGTAAGGGCTGTGTCATTATTAGACTTGCTGTAAGTCTGCTCTAAAATGATGAACTTAATGTCTGACAGTTGATGAGGAGAAGAATTATAATGGACTGCTAATTCGCATCTCCCGCGATTATTCAAGAGGTCGGATTTGTGATTTCTAAATCTTACTTTAAATTCTGTGGAAGTAGACCCAACATACTGCATATTACACTTAAAACAAGTTGCTACGTAAATAATACAAGCACTAGTACAGGAAACATAACTTTTAATAGGATAAGTTTTCTTAGTGGCACAGCTAGAAAAGTTGGAACTCTGCAATAAAAAAATAGTACAGAGGTCACACCTTCTTCGCTCACATTTGAAACAACCTACAGTGTCCCCTGTACGGGTACGATAAGGAGATTTCGACTTCCCAAGTAAATCCTTAAGGGACTTACATTTTCTGTAAGCAGTGAAGAATGAATTCTCTGGGAAAAGATTGGTCATACGAGGCGAGCTATGAAGAATGTGCATGTGCTTACGAATGATAGAATTGGCATTGGGTAACGCTGGATTGAAATCCAGGACTAGTGGGTATTAACGATTGGAATTGCTCTTTTTAGCAGGATTGAGCAGGGCAGATCTAGGTAATTTGTTTGCTTTTTCAAATTGCTCTTCTACAAGTTGGGGGTCATATCCTCTGGCTATTAAATAATGTTTAAACTCAATAACTCTCTTGGCCAAAAGCTCAGGGGTAGAACAAATACGTTTCAGCCTTAAGGCTATACTGTAAGGGATGATTTTACTTGATGCTTAGGATGAGAACTAGAAGGTAACAAATATAAATGACCATCAGTTGGCTTAGAGAACACATCAGTTGAAATGATTCCATTATTCAAAATTACCATAACATCCAGAAATTCAAGCCTTGACTCAGAAAACCTCAGTACAAAATTGATAGTTGGATAGATAGAGTTAATAAACTTGGTAAATTCATGGAGTGCATCGAGTCCATGAGGCCAAAGCTCAAAAATATCGTCTTTAAAACGCCACCAATTTTGAGGTTTAAAAGGACCTTCGGTTGTAGCTATTTTGTCTATGTAACTCATAGCTATGTCAGCATAACTGCATGCATTTTTGGGTCCCATAGCAGTGCCATGGATTTGCACGAAGTTATTACCTTTGAAACTAGAGTTGTTGTGCTTTAAACAAATATCGACTGCTTCAACAATACAATCGTTACAAGGTAAATCGGACTTTCTTCTAGTTAATGCTTCCTTCACGGCTTTTAACCCTAATGTATTGTCTATGTTGGGAAACATAGCAGTAACGTCCCAAGAAACCAGTAGGGTGGAAGTAGCTAAAGGGGTATTAGTAAAATTTTGGAGTTTATTAAGAAAATCAGTCGTATCCTTGATATACGAGGGGCTCTTTTGGGCAATGGGCTTAAGAAAAATCTCTGTAAAAGCAGAGAGATTTTCAATGGCTGTGTTACAACCCGAGGTAATAAGTATGATGGTGTTCCCTTCCTTGTGGGTTTTTACAGTGCCAAACGCTTTCCCTGGTTTGGCTGTCCAATTAACAACCCATTCAGCTATCTTATCATCGATTTGACCTTGGCTTACCCACTTAGAGGCCCAGTTAGCGACCACCTTTAGGATATCCTGGGTAGGGTCCTCCTCAATCTGAGAATAGTGCAGGGGATTGGTGAGCTGTGATAAAACTTAACTGTCATATTCAGAATTATCCAATAAGACAAATTTGCCACCTTTATCCTGTATGGAAACACATAAAGAATCGGAATCTCTCAAATCCGAAAGAGCTTTACGTTCGTCCTTAGTTAAATTGTCCTTAGTACGACGGACGTTTTTAGGGTTGAGAATATCCCCTGAGATTGCAGAAATAAAGTTTTTAACTGCTGGGTCTCTTGATCTAGGAGGCTGCCACTTAGACCGGATCCCTAATTGACGGTGTAAGTTGGAAAAACGAACATCCTTTGCAGAGTTGGTTTCAGGACTGTCAAAGAATACCGCAAGTTGGAGTCTTCTGCTGAAGAAATCTATATCTTCTCTAACTTTTAACCAGTTTATGTCACGTGGAGTAGGGCAAAACAAAGGGCCCCTGGATAGTAAATTCATGGCTGCTGTACTAAATTCCGTCCTACTTAGGTTGACCGGGGCATGGTGCGGCTGGTGGTTCGGTAGTGATGGTTCGGTTCGGTTCGGTAGTGATGATAATTCTTCCAAAAGAATTAGCTACCTACGGCAAATTTCAGGGTAACTTTCTTTTACTCATTCTGGTGGTTTCCTATGCGTAATGTTCTTCTCCTATGCACCTTCCAGGCCCCCTTCAGCTACCGTTGGTTTTAACCATATTTTTGAGGATTATCTTAACTTTAGTGCAGCATGTTTACAGCTGGTTTTAAGAATCTGTTTTTTCTCTTTCTTTTGCTATTTATCCACCCAGTGATTTTAAGCTTTATTTCTTACTGTCCTGAGTTTGTGCTGGCTGCTTTTATTCTTTGTATGTATTTGCAAATCTTTTAGAATTTTATAGGTAGACTTTTGAACCTATTTTATCTGCTTCATTCGAGCTGATGAAGGCTGAATAAGACAGCCGAAAGCTTCTCGATGCAGGGTGTCTTTTTATCTTTGTGTGTTCAGTTGCTGTTCTAGTTTTATCATTTTAAAGTTATATATATATATATATATATATATATATATATATATATATATATATATATATGTGTATATATATATATATATTATATATATATATATATATATATATATATATATATAATATACATACTATATATATATATATATATATATATATATATATTCAAGGTCAAAGTACTGCGTAGCACGTCTGAAGTATGTAGATCAAAAAAGTAGTAAATACTTTCAGGTGTAAACCCTTCATCAGGTGGCAAAAATGCAACTGATTGACCACACGGTCAAACGTACAAATTAGAAACACATAATAAAATTGAACACGGTCAAACCGGCTAGGTAAACGGACTGTGTGAAGTGGTTAACACTGGTAACAATATAGCATGAAGGGCTGATTTATAGAAGTTCAAGTCTAACGTTCAGGCCATGTGGGGACAGGGTTCCAGGTTTCACGATGAGACGGTTTTCGGCAGCCAGGCGATCATGATCGGAACCTCGACACAAGATGGTAGCCGAAACCATCAATTCACGGATCGAGCATACTGACGGGGGATTGAAGTGTGTGCCTACAGGAAACCCTTTCCGCACATAGCCTGAACGTTACTAGACTTGAACTTCTATAAATCAGCCCTTCCTGGGACTTTTTCACATACCTTTAGCACTATCTCACTATCTGTTTGTCTGTCTGTCTATGTATGTATGTATATATATGTATGTATGTATGTATATAGCAGTTAGTCCAAAAAGGAGCATCACCCGAAACATTGTTAAAACAAGCCTTCATTGAAACATATATTCAAAAACAAAAATATATATTTCCGAATCAGGAATATTCGTACAAATTTTCCGCACAACAGTACCTTTATCAAGTAACAGCCACCAAATGAGAAAAATGAAGTGAACACTCAAATGCACGAAAAAGGCTGCAAACAAACAACGTGCGAGAAAGTGGTGGACTATGAATAGCCCCCAAAGCTAAAGTAGTAGTCCAATAGAAAGCGAAATCGATGAAAAAAGCTCAGCGAGCTCTATATCTAGGTTTTTTATTCTGGCTATTGAAGCCATCGTTTACATTTAATCCCCTGGGTGAGATTGTGCACAGTTTGTCCACATCCACATATTCTCCAAGCTTTTTAATTCATCCCTAGAATGAGTCAAAATTTGTTCCTTTTGTTCACTTGTCGCAAATGAAGGAATACAAGGTAGTGCCATGGTCTGAAGAATTAAAACTTTAAAATGATCAGGAGAGTGAGAAGCCAGGTGAGTATAGAACTGAGAGCAAGATCTTAAGAGACCCGACACTACAACCCCACCCCCTCCCTTACCACCCTCTGGAGAGCGCTGCGATGGTTAGCCATCCGTTCCTTAAGATTACATGACATCCCTATATATTGTATGCCACATTGCGGGCAAAAAATACAACAAACCACCCACGTAGCAGAGCAATCAACATCCCTTGCCTTAACTTTAAAAGCTTTACCTGTGCGAAGTCACTCCGCTACTTGAAGTTTCACGGGCACAACCCGATCATCAGGCGGTTAACATTACGAATGGTACAACGAACAATTTGAATAAGCAAAGTGAAAGATCAGCCATTTACAAGAATTCAACAGACATATAATACATACTTCAGTGCAATTGATGGAGTGAGAGGTGGCACAAAACAAAGCAAAAACAAAGCAGAATTTAACAAAGTGGAATGGCACTGCTAGACACTACAGGTTAAGTAGAAACCTTCTTGAGTGTCTGCAAGTAGAGATGAATCCCGAACGTTTATTAAGAGTACCGTAGTTTGGTACGCACATAATAAATACTTTTTTCCAAAGCCAAAGGTCACAATTACATGAAATACAATTTAGTCTGTAAAAACAGTCATTTTAACAAATAGGTAACCTACAGAGCAAAGTAGTCAAATCAAGTTTGGGTGTTTTCTGTTTCCTATACAGCCGGTGGATGTGAGCGATCATTATCCAGTGGAGGCATATGTGGCCTAGATCATTGGTAAGATTTCAATCTGCAATTGGTCAATTCAGTAAAACATACCTTTGGGCTTGTATGAGAAGCCATAAGATTACACAGATATCCTGCTTCAGTCAGTGTAGACTGCACATGGGAATATACCAAAACATGTAAAGGGAATTATAAAAGAAGCATGTAAATAATATACCGAAAGGTTATGTAGGGAGGTAAGTTCAGGACTTTAAATTATGACACATTTCTTAAGAAACTATGTGAATATTTTCCGAACCAAATCTATTCAGATTAAAAGAAACAGAGGTACCAACATATTTTACCAGTAGTAGACATGTTTGCCCTATACGCGTAACCGACAAAATGTCCTTCTGAGGTACCTACCGTGAACAGTGTATGGTTACAATACATAAGATATCTTATGAAACTGGAAATTTGTAATAAGAAGTATTCAAAGTTTGGATGACTATTAATCTTTATCAATTTGCAAAGCTATTTCCATACATAATGTTTCCTTAACATCTTTCTTGATATTCTCTTCCTTTTGTGATAGTTTATCAGTCTCTCACGTGATCCTCTTTATGTCGTCAACAGCATCATTACAAGTTGGATAAAAGCAAGTGTGACCTAACATAACCAATATGAAGAAATTATTAGCCCAACAAAATGTCTGTCTTTCATAATTTCAAAAATATTACAAAAATTCCTTTGCCTTTTGTTGTGATTTAAATATTGTTATTAATGTTTGATGGTGGACAAGCCTTTTCTTTTCTTTTTTTTTTTTGTTTGTTTTTCGCTGTGACTAACTAGTACAAATTCAGAAGCGCATTTACATCATTTCATCGGTCTGCGCATGCCTCGTGATTATTCCAATAAAGATGTGCTGGAGTGAGTACTTAACAATCGTTCGCATTCTAATATCTTTGAAAATGATGTCGGATTTTGTAATGTGTGAGAGGGATTTTACTATCAGCAGCTTCTATAGTGTTTTCCCGGACTAACTGTTCTATTAAAACAATGCAACGTTTTCTCACTTTCTTTAAAATATATGGCCCTGTGCATTAACGTCACAATCTACTTGACAAGCAACCCCGATGTTACGGAACATAAAATGATGCCATAGAAACTATAGTTGCTTATCAATCAAAAGATGCATTTCAATTTTTATGGTCCTGTAACGTCATATATGAATAAGGTCTATAATTAGTACCCACTAGCTGAAAGTTAATGGTCAGTGGCGAAGCTAGGGTTTGTGGCGCTTGGGTCAAGAAACGAAATTGGCGCCACTACCCCATCTTGGGGGGGGGGGGGGGAATCTTATGAATACTTACACAACTCAAGGTCTTAAATAGAACAAATGTCAGAGTCTGATCAAAAGGACTTCAGTGATTGCATTATTCTTTTTCATTCGGATAAACCCTAGAAAGGTTTCCTTAACTTCTACAGAATTGAGAGAATTTTCTCAAAACGTGATGGATTGTTGCCAATTTTTGCGTTCATTTGTCCCTTTTCTTGTTTAAATTGACATTTAATTGTGTCAATATTACTAAATTATTTTATTAAAAGATTAAATTGCTATATCAATATCATGCCCATGGCAAATGGTAGGTCCAACATTTTTTAAGTGGTCTCGATTCGACTCCCCCCTAGAGGTGGCGCCCTGGGCAACTTGCCTCCCTTACCCCCCACCCACCCCCAGCTACGCTACTGCTAATGGTGAAGTAGGTATGACTATTCTAAGGACAATTCATAACTTTGAAATGTCAAAAATGATGTTTTGTTGAGAAAGGCTTGCTGTGTTCATATGGGCAATTCTTCTGCTTAGATTATAGTTGAGTATTCTTCAAACCTCTATGACGAGGTCAATATCAATTGTAAATCGTAATGTTTTCATCTCTCATTAATTTCGTTAAGAAACAGTATAGTTTAATTAATCACTACAATATTTCAGGGAAAAAATGCATTTACTTTATTCAGCCTGAACAGCAACGCTTTCGCAAGCAAACCTTTGGTTTTCGCCCTTCGGATCTTCGCCAGAGAGTCGAGAAAATTTTGTATTAATTACTTTTGACATTTGCTCTTGTAGTGACTGTCTTACATTAAAATGTTCTGTCTTACATAAGTAGTGTTCTGGTGACTTTTATTTTATTCTAGAAAGAAATAATTGCTCTTCGAGCCACCTAAAAGTTTCTTGTTATCAGGTTTAAACCTTATGTTACTTCCAAATGAATCTTCCCTTTCTTCATATCAGTCTTTCTATGTAAACTTCGTATAACTTTCTCTTGTTAAAACAGAATGCAGATGTTGTTTTTCGTTGTGTAGAAGTTCAGAATCGCCACACGTCCTCTCTATCCTTAACCCCCGCTACAAAAAATATCTTAGTAAAATTTTAGCAAGGAGGTCTCAGGTTAAATACAAGTTTCCTGAAAAACAGAAGCCAAACAATTATGTTTAAATTGTACACGATTTTTTTCCTCTCTTGACCAAGAGTTCAAAAAAAAAAATTTCAATTATTTCAGGCAAATATCAACGTGGACCTTGATTTTCTTATGTTAAAACCAGCAAATAAATAAGCAGTCTGTTACAATGATCCTTATTTAATCTTACCAGGGTGTTTTAAAGTGCTTACAAAAAATTTTACCTAAATACAGTACAGTATTATAGCAATAAACCCCAGAAGAGCCATAAATTTAGTTGATTTTCGATCTTCGGATGTATTTGCAAAATTATCCACACCTGATTGAACTGATATTCTGGAAAACTCACAGAGGACGAAACAGCTTCCACGTCCTTTTAAGATTTCTTCTTCACGTCATAACCAGTGACCTCTCTTCCCCCAGGGAATGTAAGTCACTAAATTTCCAAGGTTTCTCTTACCACGTAGTTCACTGACTCTAAGGTTACTCCTACCCTTGGCTTCGTTCAGAGACAAGGTTAATGCCTCTTTGACCCCAAACTTTAGAGTATTCTGAACTTCACCAGTCACCCCTCACCACAAATGCTCTTGTTGGTTGCAATTTTCCCTCCAAAACTATACTAGGTAAGATACCCTTTGCCCGAGATACCGAATGACCGTAGTAATATTTCTCCTTGCATGCTTTCGGTTAATTTCCGTATGAATCAATTTCGCATCAGAGGCAATCAAAACGTGAGAGGTGCGTTAATTTTCGCCTTCGTTGGTTGAGACAGAGATCACCTGACTGCCAGAGAGTAAGGGCTCATTTTATTTCGTCATTATTTAACCTTCCTTTCATTCAGTTATGTTATTTGGGTTAATTTTGGAGTAAATTTAGAGTTTGAGACTCTATCTACGTGTTATATTTCTTGCTTGAGTTTGTGGGTTGATTTCTGTATCTTCTCGTTGTGTTTCGTGCAACCAGTTGAGACTTTAAAATAAATACTCGCTTATAATCGAAACGACTGGGAAATATTTTTGGATTTATTTCTAGTGTTATCTTTGTCCGTCCTTAAATCCTGGCAAGATAAAGGGCATGCTACATAAGTGCTATAAGCCATAAACATGCTCCTTAATGTTATCGACTTTTAGAAAACCCAACGTGAATCAAAGGCGTAAGCGTCCCTTGTGGATTTTACTAGTCTCTAAAAATGTGATATCCGATCACTCCATTTCGTGTCTAGTTTTTTCTAGTATTCTCTTATTTTCGTATGACGAGGCGATAAACTTGCATAGCAATGTGCCTTTCATGAAACAAGTGTCAAGTTTGTTGATACATCATTTTACAAATCTTATTACAGCAGGCTGACTGAAAAACAACTGCCATGGTTCATTGCACTGCTCAGCTTTTTTGACTTAAGTGAATAGTAATGGTACCTTTCATTAATATTAACAATGGTTTATGTTTTTTAAAATCTGTCGGATCACTTGCACCCACAGATTATACAGTTCTTTACTCTAGTCTGACAGCATTTCATCTATTGTCATCAAGATTAAAAGTAGGCAGACTCTCATCAAATTCAAGAAAAGAATGAAGTGAATGGAGACAGCCCTGTCAAGTTTAATGATTCTATTTCATGTTATGTTTTTCTGTTTTTTTTTATTTATTAAAAAGCCTAATTATTCAGTAAGGGCACTGATTGGGTAAATCTTGTTTTCCGCCCCTTGTGTATTACTCCTACGTAGTCTTCCAAATTTAAAAAAAAATGAAAATTATTAAAAGCCACTGCCCAACTTGTTTACTCTTGAATACCTATCGGAGCGTGGACAACTTCAAAGTAGCCGATAAGTTGGTCAGTTATTGCACTTTCCATTTACCCTAACGTAACCATGGAAGTTGTTACATAGAAGGGTTCCAACTTCTCATATTTACCCAGACCTATACCCAAAGATACTCAAAACTAAATTTGTCAAAAAACAGTTTCAAGAGAGTGATCCCTTTTCGGAACGAGTGGTGCAGCTCTACTAACAACAAAGCCAAGGTAATATATTGAACTGGCCCCACAGCACTCGAGGTGGGCAACATTACTCCATCCCCTCAGTCTTTTGGGAAGTAGCTATAAGCACTGGGAATCATTCCCTAAAGTCTACAATTACATCAAGAAAGCAATATATGGATAAAGAAGTAATTCTCACAGGTCTTACTCTCAGTTTTATACTTTATTCAATTGTAGTTTCATTAGAAATCGGAATACTTTGATGACCTTTGACAATGACTGCTCTCTTACACACTATTTTGTACCCAGAGGAGGTAAACAGTTACTTCATAACTGGAAAACTCGACGACAGTTATAACATTGTAGACCAAGATGAGCTGCGTCGAAGATAAAGACATGTTAGTATGCAAAAACACGAGTGACGTCGTGTTTATAGTTCGTCCACTTTTTCCGTGTTTGGGAGGGATATCTAATGTTTTTTTCTTGTTTTAGGGCCTATCATTCATCTTTTTTAGCTAGGGAGCACTTACCTTAGTTAAGCTCATATGAGTTTTTTGTATGTGCTTCCCTCACAGCTTCGACCTGCTTATTTTCTATTTTGTTGATAATGATATAAATATTCTATACATTACCATTTTCTGTTAAAATGTCACATTATATATATATGTATTATTATTGAAGTTGTGAAAATCAAATAAATGAACTGAACTGAACTGAACGTCACAAACCTCTGCACAACCTTTTAGTCAGGCCCGTAACCAAGGGAGCATTTGGGGACCAGTACCCCCTGCTCCTTGGCTTGTCCCCTGCTCTGGGTGCACAGCCAGTCCCCTATGCAGTAGCTTATACTTAGCGCCCCTTGAGCCTGTTGTGCCCCCATGCTATCCGAGTCTGGTTATGGGCCTGCTATTAGTTCAACGTATATGAGTGGGTAGACTGAAATATTTTCTTTCACAGCTCCGCATCGCCATGAAAAGATGAAAGTTGGACTTTTCGCTCAAACATTGTAAAATATAATTTTAAATTTAAGACTAGAAGTTTCATTATAGCCACACTGTCTCAGACATAACTTTGTCACTCACTTGGGGGAAAAGAATCCAACGGTCTTTTGCGACCAATTCAACTGCGGTGAGAATGTAATCGATGGCTTCCTCGCAGGGGAAGAAAGGCAGATTCATTTGAAGGAATCCTGCTGTAGATAAAATTAAACAAGAATCTGATAAATAAAGATCATAAGTTGAAATGAATGGTCATAGACTATAATCTGAGCTTTATATGTCAATTTTTTAAATCTTATTAGCATGTGAAGTTATATAGAAAACTGAGTTCATGTTATTTTTCTTAAAGTTAAGTTCTGTAGCAACTTTTACGAAGACTACGGAAATGTGAGCTCACAAGTTTGTTGCTTTCGACTTACATAGTATTAGGGTCATTTAAATTTTTGTTAAGTACTTTATTTTTTTAAAGACCCCCATCCCGATATTTCCCCGCCGGTCGATAACCCCTCAACAACTAGCTCCGGACAATTCCCTCCAAAATACCCCCCCCCCCCTTCTCGGAGAGCTTGGGTCGGTTTCTCGGGTGAAAATTATCGTGTAGTAGTATCCAGGAACCAGATTCAATAGTCGTTTCGACATAACCCTCTACACAAAACTAAACAAAACTTTTAAAAATACAGCCTATGCAATCTTTAAGTGAAGGTTATACAGTGGGTGATAGAGTAAGGATAAAACAAGGATTTTCAGGAAAGCTTTTTTAAAGCTCTGAAAACCAAAAAAAAACAAAAATCCCTCATCATGGGAAGGACTAGCAGCCTCCCACAGTCATCCATTGGGCCCTAAGCACCCTTGATATTGATGCCTCATTTTCATACTTTGATCCTAACAAAAAGTGCTGGATCCAGAACTGTTTGTATTAAATATTTCATAATTGCTCCAAAACTCCTTTATTTTGTTTTAAATATTTAAAGCTGTGCGCTGAAGGGTCCGGGGGTCGTTCAACACCCACCCCAGCAGGCTCATTGCAATCCTGGTATTGGAGGCTCACTCTCGTACCTCGCTCTCAGAAATAAGCTCTGAATCTACCAATTACATTCCCTTCTCCGCTTTCATTGTATCCCCATATAGCAGCGTTGAACAGATAATCTACCTATATAGAGCAATCTGTAAGCAAATAGTGAACACCTTTATGTGTTAAAATAAATGGGCAGTGGGAGTTTGAAAAGCCATACAACACTCACATGAGTCCGTTTTCTGCCGTAGTTTTACACCAGACGAAAAGTTAAACGTTTCCTTTACTTTGGAGCCTTTTGCAGCAACGTTTATGAAAGCAGACACATTAGATCATTCCTGGTCTGCTCCACCTAGAATCCGTTACATTTTTACTCACATAGAATTAAAGACGTATAACTGAGGAAATATGTAGCATATCTACCCATCGCATTTGAAAAAAATGTGTCACCTGTCTGGGCCTCACTGATGCTGTTGATAAATGAGTACTTCTGTCCCACCCGGAAAAAGTCAAAGTTAATTTAGCATTTATTCATTTCTCATACAATTACTTCCATGACATTTTGACATATATAGGCGTAGGAGGCGGGGGTCGGGGGCTGCATCCCCAACCAAATATTTTTGCAAAAATTCCGGCAATATGCTGAGAATATTTCGGGCACCTACTGAATGAAAAATAGTGCAATGATGTAGCTAAAGATAATCAATAGTTTAAAAAACTTCCTAGTTAACTAATTTAAAGTTCTGATTAGAATTGCACTAGCACTATATTTTCGGTATTATTTCACCAGTGTGTGCTTTTAATGGTTTAACTCATATTTCGGTTATCAGTAATGTATTTAGGGGCCATTGGGCCATCCCCCCTCACTGATGCCCATTTTTTGTACCTAAAATACGTAAATTTTTTAACACACATTTTAATTCAAAGGTAGCATATTTGGCACTAGATTGCATGTAAGGACACCTAATTTTTGAACAATTTTCAAAGGGGAGGGAAACCCCTCACCTTAGATTCCTCCCCCAGGCCGGCGATACACAACACTTAATGCATGCCCCCACCCCATGGGAGAAATTCTGGATACGCCACTGATTATTATCATTATTATTGTAACGACTCTCAAAATATTGTAATCAATATGGAAAGGTAGTGACACGGCAAATGATTGTACGTAATTGGCAAGCGATGTGATAACCGATGCATGCCTATATGATATGTACATTAACATACTGAACGCGCGCGGAGCGCTGGAAATTTTGAGTTATATTTTTCTGGCAAGTCGCTACAGCCCCCCCCCCCCCCCACCCAAATCAACTTGGGCTCCTACGTCCATGCATTTTTATTCCTAGTATTACTTACTTTTTTCAATGCAAACACAACATCGACACACAGGACGTTAAACAAACGTATTGTGAAAAGAACATACAATGCATTGGTCATGTAAAAGTTGAAAGTTACATAGCACTCGGTTAGTCTGCTCCTCTACTTATCTGTCATTTTGTTAATACGTTGGGGCATGGGTAGGAGACAGTCCCCCAATGATGTCCCCATGGCTTGAGAGACGAGTTCTAGCTCCCCAATGAAGAGGACAACAATCCGAAGCCCGGACAACAGCGACTGGTTGTCGGAGGGAGGACGAACAAAAGATGTAGGCGTTTAATTGTTAACTTGAAAAGTTTTTGCTTTTATGATAAATTTGCCTCCTTGTAAGATCAAAACCAATTAAACCGTCCGGGCAACTTGTCGCCGTCGGAAATTACATAATTTATTGACAGTACTTATTAACTTTCCCCCCACGAAATAGACCACGCCTCTTCCGTGGGGGGAGGATTGTCGCCTGCCACCAAGTGGCACCACTCCTGGATCCTTCTTGTCGAGGACCCTTTTTACTGACCTCTTCTTGATCCTGTAGAAGATTGTCATCCGATGGTCTGCCATGTGTATTATTGTTGCCTTTATCGTCCCAAACCATCCCCTTCCCTACCGTGGCGCTCATAACTGCCAAAAGAACCTTTATACCATGAATTTTACTTACATTTCTGCCACTAGGAAATGCAGAAACTTTTGGGGGAGATTTTCGTCGATGTCAAGGAGGTCCTGTAGACAAAACATGATACAGAAGAGAAATGTTAGTGTGGGTACACCCTTCAAAGTCCTTCATTAAGGCACTAAGATAGTGAACATATTCAAATATGCCCTTGTAATATGAATGTGTATTACTTTCTCTCATCATAGTGTTAGCTTCATTACACCAAGCAAATTGTTACAACAACCTTTTGCAATAGAGGCAAGAGCTCTGGGACATGAAATGGGCCAGCCACCTTCTGAGACTGCATTGCTGGTCCATACTCTGGTTGCGAGTAGTTAGGCTATATCACTGCAAAAGGTCACCATGTAACAAGCAAGCTATCTAGAATATCCAACTGTTACTTCAACGTGTGTGACTTATCTTAGAATGTTATGACAGATCTCGGTCTCATGGAGAAACTACAGTTTGGAGAGAGAGCATCCAACACCTGTAAGAAATAAACTTCTTGTATCTCAATTATTTCACAACAATATTTTTCGAAAGACCCTTTTATAGTCAAGATGATCCTGCGTACTCAAACGCTCGCAACCCAGCCAAAAACACATTTCTAAGCAAGTAGACATGGTAAGCTGTATTTTCAGGGGTGTTAAATGTCTGATGTCATAAAAACAACATAGATGTTTTGTGTAAAAACATTACAAAACTTACCGTAATTTCCATAAAAATTCATCAAATATTGGCCATTTTACAAGGTAATTTCTACTTCACACTTTTATCACGAGTAAACATGAGCTAAATATGCAGATTTGTTGCTTCGAAAGATTGACATACCAAATATGGCTAGTGTTAGCAATTGTTTTTTATACTTCATTTCAAGGACACTTGAAGCATTATCATCCCCTGAGAGGGTTATTATGAAAGTTAAAATTATCACCTTTAAAATTATTGATATCACCCACGAAACTATAAACTGTCTGATCACTAAATAAGAGGTAAATTTTAAAGGTAAACAAAACATTCTTAACTCTGTGCAACACTCTACGTCATCTGTGCAAAGGCAATGATTTACTTCCGAAACCATCAAACTTTGAAGAGGTATACATTGCGAACGGCAAAAAATATTGAAATTTTGCCAACAAATACTTCATTGGGGATTTTAATCTTTAACTGCCAAGTGACAACAGCTCTTTTGCGTGGCATATCTCAGCATAACTTTAACAGCTTTATTATTCAAAGCAGGCAAGGTTAACAAGTTTTCCCAAGGTTGCAAAAGTTTTTTCCCATCATGGAAGACATATACAGAATGCTGTGCCTGCACAAAGTGCGTAGTGTATTAGTGTACAGTGTGTAAGTGCATTGTTTGTCAGTGCGTAGTGTGTATTGGTTTAGTGCATATGTAGTAAGCAGGTAAATAGAGTGTTGGTGCGTAGTGTTATAGTGTATTAGTGCAGAGTATGTTAGTGAATAGTGCATAAAATGTAAAGGTGTGGCGTTTAAGCGCATATTGTGCCCAGTTTCCCTCAATAAATTTCTCTTGCATATATGAAAGTCGTTAACCAAACATAGGAATATAGCTACTGTTACTGACAAATGTATTAAGCTTTCCGTATTTCCATTTTGATTGTTTCGGGGAGACAAAGATAACACCAGAACTGAAAACGAAACAAGCTAGTTTCATGTGCCTATCATACGATGGACCGATGTAGACTACCGTTCCAGTGACACTTAACACGACTTTTAACTAACTCAACCAAAGTCGACAGATGTATGATACTCCAGAAGATAATTATCCAGAGAGATAAGAATATTTACTTATTTGCTACAGAAAAAAATTATTTCGCAGCCCAATGGACGAATTCTATTAATGTTTCACAGGAGGTACCAGTAACTTAGTCGAATATCTTTTTGACATAACACTACCTGTCCCAATATAAACAGAGGAAAAGGCGAACTAAAGAAAATTCCACATAATTAATTAATGGGAATAAGACTGTAGAAATATATCACGATTTGTTTTTTTTTCTTAGCTTCACATAACGAAAAATTAGCTCAAACCATATTCCTAGCAACACTTAGTTCTATCGAAGTGTTACCGTAAGAACATTAGTAAAATTGGCAATTGAACATTTAGCTTTTACAAACAGAGACACACAGTGGAAGGAAAAACCTAGTGATTTCAAACTTTCCTCGGGTAACATGTTGATATAAATTAAAAATGCGTGTCGCGAGTTAGATTTAATACAAGAATTAAAGTCGTATGTTTATATTAAATATGATAGCTTGTTTATACACTGTCATAGAGTAACAAACATCATATTTTACTTGGATTGGAAGTGGTCTGTTCTGATAAGAAAGAAGAGCAAATCTATACAGTTCAAGCTCAAAAGCACTTCTAGTTTCAATATCGAGCTCCAGCCATTGTTATCTTTCCAAAAGCCTTTCAGCCGTGAAGAAGTCTGAATTGTCAGTTTTTGTCATATAAACTTATTGCAAACGTTATGCTATGTATACACATTTAAGGGGGAATACAGTGTATTCATTTTATGAAAATGGCAAAAGCACAAAACAGCTTCCATCATTACATTCAGCCAGTCAATCTCACCTATATAGCAAGAGGTTTCCTCCCACAAATGTAACACATTACAAGAATGATGAATATTGCATCAATTGAAACTTTGAAAATTTCGGTAGAGATATGGTTCATGAGTTACAAAAGAA